>JAHKKF010536104.1:0-45650 GCA_019740295.1 Labeo calbasu
ATCTATCGTTCTATCTATTGTTCTATTTTTCTATGATTGTCTTGTATATCTATCGTTCTATCGTTTGTTCTGTCATTCTGTTCTATCGTTCTTTCATCATTCTATCTATCTATCTATCTATCTATCTATCTATCTATCTATCTATCATCTATCTATCTATTGTTCTATCATTCTATCTATCTATCAATCGTTCTATTATTCTATCATTTTCTCTATCGTTCTTTCATTCTGTCATTCTATTACTATCGTTCTATCATTCTATCTATCATTCTCTCGTTTCATTATTCCATTCATGCATCTGTCTATCTATCTATCTATCTATCGTTCTATTTTTCTATGATTGTCTTGTCTATCGTTCTATCGTTTGTTCTATCATTCTGTTGTTCTATCATTCTTTCATAAATTATTCTATCTATCTATCTATATATCTATCTATCTATCTATCTATCTATCTATCTATCATTCTATCGTTCTATTATTCTGTATCGTTCTATTGTTCTATCATTCATTCTCTCGTTTGATTATTCCATTCATGGATCTATCTATCTATTTATCTATATATCTATTCTATCGTTCTATTATTTTCTCTTTTGTTCTGTCGTTCTATCATTCTATCATTCTGTTAGTCTCTGTATCATTCTATCGTTCTGTCTATCCTTCTCTCATTTCATTATCTATCTATCTATCTATCTATCTATTGTTCTGTTTATCGTTCTATTGTTTCATTATTCTATTCATCCATCCATCCATGCATATATCTGTAATTCTATCAATCTATCTATCGTTCTGTCGTTCTATCGTTGTATCGTTTTATCATTCTATTGTTCTATCTATCGCATCTTACTTGAGAGATTAAGTGGAATATTTGTTTGTTTTTTTAATTAATTTGTCACACATTTAAAATAAATGAGTGAAGAATAGTGACCAATGACCAACTCAAACGACCTAATATGTCTGTGATTTTTATATGCAGATATATTTTAAGCTAATATTTAGCCAAAAAAAATTTGTCAGCTGTGCATTTCCATCTGGCTGTGACTGATAGATAAATACATACGAATATATGCATGGAGCAATTATTCCAGAGGGTGATTTTAAAACTGGTCCCCTGGTTTAGATTCTACACAGAAAGTCCACAAATTCAACACAGAGCGTCAAAAACACTGTGTGACATTTCAGTTCAAAGCCTTGTTCTTTCCTCTGGTTCAGAATGGATTGTTATCGCACACAGTAACCCACCCTGTGATAATTATCGTCAATAATTTATGCAGGCGGGCAGTGGATGGTGTTTTTTAAATGGGGTTGCTGTCTGCAGTCGTGCTCTGGCTGCTCCTGCTCATTTAGCTGGCTTTAATGTGCCATCTACCATTATCTATATGAGTCTGCTGTGCTTGTTTTTCACCGCTGTAGTTTTGTGCAGAGGGGCAGTTTTTTTCCCCTCTCCCTCGTTTCCCTCCCTCCTTTCGACTCTCTCTGGCTTCATTTTTTGTTTGTTCTCTTTTGTGCTTTTCCTCTTTGTGTTTCCATGTCACCCCTGTTACTTCACTGTCCCTCTGCTTTTTTCTCAAATTCTCTGTTCACCCTTGTACACATAAAGCTGCATTTAGAAAACGGTATGATTGTTTTACAATGTTTTTTTTGATATACACCATAGTAATGCTGTTTTTTGACATACACCATAGTCCTTTGAGATATGATTTCCTTTGAGATACCTATTTTCTAAATAACATGGTATATAACCATGGTAATCTTGAAGTGATATGGTAAATATCAGAGGACTGTCATCTCAAATAATAGTAGAGTTTTTCAGTGGCCAATGCTGATAAAGATAATTAGAGAAAATTATAACAAGGAGATAATATAATGCTAATTTATTTAAAATACAATATAATAATGGAAATTAGATGCAAATAAAGTAGACATTAAGTTAACACTTATTTTAGATTAAAAAATCACAGAAAAAAATGCAAACATAGACTGTTTATTATAAACAAGCATGCATCAACAATGCTAAATAAGTAAACGAATAAATAACCTAACAAAGCATCTTTGTCGTTTATATTATATTCAGAATTCATTTTCTGAAAAAAATTATGCAATTTTGATGTACATAAAACTGTAGAAATCAAATCAAATGAATACTTTTAAAAAACTAAAATAGATATTGTTTATTATCAACAAGGGAATTGCATAGATCAGAACTGATGGATAAATAAATAAATAAATGGTATATTTGTTGCATTTAATTTTCAGTAAAAATGTTAAATATTAAAATCACCTCATTTATACATTATCTGAAAAAAGCTCATGCAATTTAGCATATTTAAAAAAATGAAAAATAAAAGTAAAGCTCTTGGTTTAAGGTTTTCTTTTTTTTTTTTTTTTTTGCATATTTTATCAGGAAATAAAGACTGTGAATGAGAATTTTGCAGTGTTACCCATAAAAGAGTTACCTTCCATGCCGATCAGACATGATTATCAGCTGACGCAGATATCAAAATGGTCAAATATTGACTAATTAATCAACCTGGTCAATATATTGGTCTATAACTAATCTGAAATTGTTGCTTGTTCAGTTCTTGCACACTTTATTCAGTTATTGTTTTCTTTCTTTGTCTTTAGGTGCATAACAAATGAGCATGTATTTATTTCCTTGTGGAAAGACACACATCAAACATACAGTTTTAGACTGATATATTGATCGTTAATTCATCAGACCTGCACTTACCTCAATCTAGCTGTTTTCTGCTCACATCTGCAGCAGCGTTTGATTGTTTCGAGTGCTCAAGCAAATGTATTTGTCTTGTTTTCCTGTGTTCTGCATTTAATGTCTGCAGTAACGGTTTCTCTGTATGAACGCGCAGGCGTTTATTTGGCCCTTTCAGGCAAAGTGGTGATAAAGCAGGAGTGATGGTGGACAAGAAGGCTGGGTGTTTTTGAGCTAAAATGAGGCCGAATACTGTCAGAGGGTTTGCTGGCTCTCACACTCGAGATGTGCTGAGGCTCCTGTTGTCTGGATGGCAAAACGAGAGCGATTCTGCCAGCTTGCTGCACGCTTTGTGCTGACAAAGACTTTTTATGACAAAAGATACCAATTTTTAGCTGCCTAAGAGAAGTGTTCGCTGGAGGGAAAGCGTGTGTTTGTTGGAAAAAGCAAGCCAGAAAGAGAGAGGCAGAACATGAAAGCTTGTTTTCCCGCGCAAACCCACCAGTTGCACATCACACGGCGCTAATGCGAGAGCTGTTTTCCTAAAAGAGAAGACGTTCGCCATGCTTTCAGGCCGTTTTGTTGTCATTTAAATTAGGGGTGCTTTAAATCTCTCCGTTTGTCGGAGTAGAAGTTCTAAGCGAACTCAAGGTTTCATACGGTCTGACATTTCTCTTCCTGTCTCCCTCTCTCTCACCCATGAAAGAGGTGCTCTCGGATCGTTTTGCCTTCCTTTGGCACAATGAAAGTTCAGGGTCAGCATTGACTGAAAATGATACACTCTCCCAGGGGAATCTGTGCACTTTCCAAAATGTAAATCGCACCTCAGAAAAGAAACACGCTCGTTTGTGTGTGTGTACGCGCACGCGCGCGTGTGCGCGTCGGCTCCCTGCTGTTCTCTAAGCTAGCGCTGCTCACCTTTAAACAGCACAACAATAATCAATGGGCCGTTATTAATGATAAAAGTCATTTATGTACACAGTTCTCGCCTCCCGCAGGGCTCGATACGACTTTGTAGTTGTGGAGAAGCATTTGTGCTTGATCTGTGCTCTGTATTGGATTCTTCAGCAGGGCAGCCAGTCTGACTGCGGTCCTCTCCAGAGCACCGCCGAGGCTATCGGCTCAATCGCACAGCGGATTGATCCAACCTTTTCAGAAAATATGGATGTGCTGCGTGCCAAATGAATTCAGCAGGACGGCTGTAATATGGACGTATCTTTACTTCAACCGTAGTGAACTGAAAATCACTGAGGCAAAATGTTTGATTGTATCGACTGGAAATGTTGATGGTTTCAAATGCATGGGATATTTGGTTTCTAACAGGAGAGAAATGGATTATCGGTATCAGGGGAGTTGAATCTCCTTTCTCTGAAAATATTATAGGATTCCAAATCACAGAAAAGTATGCTTGTATGAAATATTAAGTATAAGGATGATAACAAAAACTTTAGATTTGTTCAAAACGAACTAGATGATATTTATTATGCAACCCTAAAAGATCTCTGGATGAGATTGAAAAAGCATCATTGCATGTTTTTTTTTCAAGGAAAAGGCAATCCCAGAATGCATTGCAATGAGCTTTTCCAAGATGGCAGACAGAGTTTAGAGAAGTGTCATTCAGAAAACTGAAACGTATTAAGTATACAAATAATGTGTGTTTTTCATGCTTATTAGATTATTGTATGCTTAGCTTAGCATCATTAAAATGCATTATGACAACACAAAGAAAAATATTGATTATAAATAAACAAACACTACTTTTCAAAAGTCTGAAGATTAACAAAAAAAGAGTAAATAAATACTTTCATTCAGCGAGGATGTCATAAATTGACCAAAAGCAACAATAAAGACATTTATTATGTTACAAAACATTTCTTTTTCAAATAAATGCTATTTAATGCTAATTTATAAAACAGTTTTAAACAATATAAGAAGAAATATAATAAGAAGATAATAAGAAGAAATGTTTTTTGAGCAGCAAATCTGCATATTAGAATCCTTTCTGACTGGAGTAATGATGCTGAAAATCAGCTTTGCATCGCAGAAATAAATTACATATTAAAACATATCCTTATAGACAGTTACTTTAAATTATAATAAAATATCAACTAAGTACAGCTGTGGTGAGCATAAAAGTGTTCTTTCAACAAAATTAAAACATTTTCTTTTGAATTGTGTTTCTTCTGATACTGAAAAGTGTTTATTCTTATTAAAAATGTCAGATTTTGTCAAATATATGTGTATGCTATGTATTTTTAAGCTTGTTTGGTTCTAAAATCTCTTTATATATATTGTGAGTTGAATCTCCCATAAGTCATTTGTGACCCTGGACCACAAAACATTTATAGAACATATGAAAGCTGATTAAATAAGCTTTCCATTGGTTTGTTTTGACAGTATTTGGTCGAGATACAACAATTTGAAAATCTGGAATCTGAGGGTGCAAAAAAATCAAAATGTTGAGAAAATCGCCTTTAAAGTTGTCCAGATGAAGTTCTTTGCAGTGCATATTACTAATCATGAATTAAGTTTTGATATATATACATGTATAACCCATACAATGTATTGTTGGCTATTGCTACAAATATACCCGTGCTACTTAAGACTGGTTTTGTGGTCCAGGATCATATTTGTGCAGAGCATTTCAAATCACTCGCCTATGAAGTTAAACAAATGACATGCTAAAAACCTGTGATGCAGTTTGTGGTTATAGAGCCAGCTCAAATGAAGTCATGTGATCTACATGTGATTGATACAGGTCTAGAACTAATCAACCTAGTGTGCACAACGCCTAGTGTGTACATGGCGTAGAAATGAAAAAACATATATAATGAAAAAAAGAGATGGAGAGACACCGAAAGGAAATTACGCTGGCCGAGCATAAATCATATTAATTATAAAGGCAAAGCCATATTAAGAACTCATGGAGGGAAAATGAAATGATCAAGGCTCATCCCTGGCTGGAGTTAATGAAAATACTAATTACCTGATGATAAACTGAGAGTACAGAGAGGGGGAGGGAGAGAGAGCGCATTTATAGTAATCGAGAGGTAATAAAGTTTCCATTTTATGCTGAGTCATTCTGTTTGACTGGTTAATTGACCATCACTGCACAGATTTTATTGGTCAATTACATCCCAGCATCTGATGACTCAAACTGTACCATGCTCAATTATTTATTACTCTGGATGCTTTCGGTCCTGGGTGCTGATTATGTTCATTACAGTGATTTTACCACGGGAAAAGAGTGATATTACTGCCCTAAAACCTTCATGGGTACATTCGCTGTAACATCCTGTCGATTGCTTTTAGGGAGCAGAGGGAACACGAACAACCCAGCATTCACTTAATAATTACCACAAGTACTTGATTTTTTTTTTTTTTTTTTTTTGTATGTTAAAACAGTTATATTATGAATTATTATTACAATTTAAAATAATGCTTTCTATGTGAATATATATAACATTTTTATTCATTTGCAGAATTTTTGGCATTATTGCCTACAATCTTTAGCATCGCACGGTCCTTCAGAAATCATTCTAATATGTTGATTTGCTGCTCAAGAAACATTTCTTATTATTATCATTGAAAAAAAAGTTGTGCTGTTATTAATTATTTTTAAAAAATATGCATGCTTCAGCATTTTGCAGCTTTGAATTTAGAGGCTGCTACTATACATAACACATTTTTAAATATTTGTGTTAGTGTTTTAATGCAGTTAATCTGTTGGTGAGTTTTTTCCACACACAGAGACATTTAGATCCATCACTGCAATCATCACAGGGACCCTCTTATTCTGTCTTTGTTTAATTTGCAGTTAATATCAGATTTTGCTCCCATTGATTTCCTCTCTGTGTTTTCACTCTAAATAATTCAGTGACATTCTTCACCTCTCTGTCTCTGTATGTCTCTCTCTCTCTCACTCTCTGTATAGTCATTTAATGGTCAATAAGTGGGTTAAAATTGGACAATGGTGGATGGGACCGTTTTTGACGTGAGGCAGTGTGGATTTTGTCCCCTAGAGGAGGTATGCGGATGGGGGGTGTCAGGGGCAGTAATATGGGGGAGCTGTGTAAATTTAGACAGACGACAGAGCACTGCAGTCAATCAGAGCAATCAAGACATACATCAATAGTGGTTTCCCCTGTTTGAGCAATGGATAATGGACAGACACCAGAGAGAGAGACTATAGTGAGCTGAAGTCAATGAGTCTTCAAACAGCACACAGTGGTGCTCAAAAAACCCTGTTTTTGAGCCCAAATTATCAAATAAAATAAGACATGGTTCACCCAAAATTTAATATTTTGTTAACTCAAAATGTATATCAAAATTAGTGCTGTCAAACGATTCATCGTGATTAATCGCATTCGAAATTAAAGTTTTTGTTTACATAATATATGTGTGTGTCTATATTTGTCATAATATATGTGTGTGTATATTTATAATGTACATATAAATACATACACGCATGTATATGTTTAAGAAAATTGTTATAATTTATGAACGCTTTGGAATACAGACCTAAGACACTTAAAGGGTTAAATATATTTATATATAATATCAATTATATGAATAATAAATATATACATGCAAATATTTTCAAAATGTATACTGCATGCGTGTGTATTTATGTATACATTATAAATACACACATTAGACATACATAAATTATGTAAACAAAAACTTTTATTTTGGATGCAATTAATCGTTTGACAGCATCAATCAAAATATCTTCTTTTATGAGCAGAAGAAAGTCATAGAGGTTTGAAACAACTTAAGTAAATTATGTCAGAATTTTTATTTTTGTATCAACTGTCTTTTTAAGTGCAATAAAGTGCACTTGATACTTTGTGCCCCCCATTAAAAAAGTGTAGACATACAGAAATGACTCCGGTCATAGTGATTTTGTGTAATGCTTCCTCCACACCACTAACTGTCAGTATAGTTAGACATCAATTGTTATGCTTCACCCACCTAAGTAGCCCCACCTCTAAAAGACTATTTAATTTTAAATACAAACATTTTAATTTACAGTTCAGCTAACAAATATTGGTAACGAAGAGTTAAAGTAAACGAAAATTTGAGCTTTACTTTTCTGCTTTATAAACCCCTAGAACTCAGAATACACAGTATTCATAATGATGAAAAGTTTCTGGATGACTTACTGCTTCTGACCAGAACCTGAACTGCACATACGATGGACACTTTACTGTCCCATGAGTGACGCGACTGGTAGGTTACATAATTATTAGGTGCAGATTATATTCATACTACACACATTCATACTATAAAAAGCATACTTTATTAACAGTCACAAAGTACTTTAATAAAAATTAGCACTGACTACATAGCCACACACTCCATTTGATAGCATGTACGGACATACATTTGACACATGCACACTAGAAAGTTTCATCCTTATCCAGTGTCTGCCCTATTTCTCTCCAGTAGTTATAAACGGTGTAAAAGTGTTTGTACTCATTTAAACCAGAATTCCATGCATCTAATAACCTCTTCATGGACATGTTGCCATTTCCAGTCGTTAGCTGTTGTGGTTCCGTCTCATCCTTTTCTATACTAGCTGTGAAACAATAGTTCAGGCCAATGTTGCCACCTTGTGGAAAAACTAATTATTGCAAAACAATTCAGTACAGAATATGAATGGTTAAACAAAAGTTCTGGCTGTGCATGTGCAGTATGTGTGTACTGTGATGATGATGATGACCCCTACAAAAATGAACCATGGTTTTACTACAAAACTGAAAAACTAAATTATAATATTCAGAATACACGATTTTAGCACAATTAGCAGGTTTATAGAAAATGTGCGAAGCACACTGTTTATTTACATTTTTATTAATGCTATAACAGTTATATTATGAATTATTATTACAATTTAAATTAACTGTTTTCTATGTGAAAATCTTTTTAAATATCATTTATTTACTGAATTTTCAGCATCATTACCTACATGTTTCAGTGTCACATTATCCTTCAAAAATCATTCTAATATATCTAATAATAAGAAACATTTCCTATTAGCATTGAAAAAAATTGTACTGTTATAAATTATTTTTTAAAATATGTGTGCATTGCACCTCATAAATTTAGAGGTTGACTATGGTTAATATAGTTGAACCATGTTAACCACAAAATAAGCAGACTTTTACTACCCAAATCATAGATTAACCGTGGTATTTGTAGTGGTAACAAAAACTACTTTTGCTAAGAAAACCATGGTTATTTTTCATAAAGGAATCCATGCATAACCTACTATAAGTGTAAAAACCGAAGTGTACTTTGGATTTTGGGCTTCTACTGTAAGTTCATGAGTTTTCCAAACCGGTCCAAATTTTTACAAATACTTACAAAGTAACAGGGAACATTGAATTGAACATTTTGAACTAGAGAGACTGAAATAGTAATAAAATGTATAGTATTTACAACTTCAAAAAGTCATTTTCATAGTGTAGCTATTATTTAACCAATAGCATCAGGTACGGGCGGGGCTATATGTTTTATTATCCAATGGCAGTTGGGGGGGGGGGGGGGGGTTTGAAAACTTGTTTGAAAACTGTCACTATTTTTGCAGTTCCATTTAATGCCACTAGTGATGTAGAATTTACACACTTCAGCCTTAATGAATTGTTTCTGGAGTCTGTCGGACATTGAGTGTAGCGCATGTCAGATGGTCCACTGATGATGTTGTTGGTGTCAATCTGACCTCTCATTCACCTTCATTTCCTGCCCTCACCCTGACAGCTTGATCAGGTTGACCGGCGTTAGGGGAGCGTTGGGGTGGTGTTGTGAAAGCGTGAGGGCAAATCCAGCTCACCGGGGCTCCAGCCTTACCTGTCAGTCTCAGACATCAGGGGGGCTCGAGGTGTCCCTGGTGGGCTCTGGTTAGAGACAGTTCTCACTCCCGATGACCCGCGGCCGTCTCGCCGAGACACAGAACCGACATGCTAATCAATGATGGTCTGTCAGGATGACGGGCTGATAAGACGAGACGAAAATGACTGGGAATGAACTGCAGCAGTGTGTGTGTGTGTGTGTGTTTCAGGGTGTTGCAGGTGTCTTCTCCGGTTTGGTCCTGCCGTGCAAAGGAGTGCTGGGAAAGTGATGATATATTTGGCCAAAGATTTCCTTCACGTGTGGAGTCTGAGGGGTTTGTCAGAATTAATGTGTGTTTAAGGTGCACTGGAACAATGGACTGTAGAGGAACTGCTCAAAGAGCATCTTGAGTGTAATTCTATGTGCATGAGTATGTGTGTGTGTGTGTGTGTCTAAGTAGTGTGTAACAGGATCTAATGGATGATATTTCAGTCTGGCAGCAGGATGTTAATGAGATCACACAGTCACCCTCCACACATTTTTACCTAAATGAGAACAAAACATAGACTTTTAATGGTTTTCTTTTGAATTATTAGACTAACTTCAATTCATTCTATTTATTTATTTGTTTAATTATTTGTTTATTTATTCATGCATTCATTCAAAATATAATTATTATTAAAAAATATATATATATATTTATTATAAATATGATTAAATGTATATATTTATTTTATTAAATGTATAATTTATATATACATTTTTATATTTAAATTGTATTTATGTACTAAATTATTTTTGTTTATTATGTTTATTAATTTATTAAATATCAAATTCAGATTTTTTTATTTTTTATTTTATTATTTATAAATTATTCATTTATCTATTATTTTGTTTTATAAATTATTATTATTATTAAAATAATTGTACATTTTTATTAAGGCATTATTTAATATTTATCACAATGTAGGTTATTTCAGGTTTTACCCTCATTATGTAAGCACAACATGACCCCATGCACAAATAACTTTTATTTGAAAAGAAAATACATTTAAAAAAAATACAACTACTACTCATTTTGGCCTTAAGATGTTTATTTTTCAGTATGCATACATTACACATACAGTATAGCAACTTTTTTTATGGGTCAACTCAATATAATCATCCTGACACACAAACTGTCACAGATCAAAACAAACACTGTTGCTGACATTGGAGACATGATCAATTATTCATGAACTACTTCTTAATAACCACCCAAATATTTAAAATATTGTTATTTAATAATTCATGCACAGAATATGAATTCATGCACAAACTCATGAATGATGTCACAGAGTTCAACAAACAAAACAGAAAAATCTTTGATTAATTCAATAAGCATTAAATTCGGGCAACATTTTACATTTTATGCAGAAAATATGAACGATGGTCATCAGAGCGTTGCTCTGCTTTGGCTGTTCTGAGTGATCGTTAAACAGTTGCTACGTGGTTGCTAGGGTGTTCTGTGTGGTTGCCAGGTGGTTGCCTACTGATCTGAGTCAAAAGAGCCCAAGTCTATTCTTGACACACTAGAAATGGCTTAAAGGGAGAGTTCACCCAGTTTCTAGTTCCCATTGACTTCCATTGTACTTTATTATTTTTTCCATTCTATGGAACTCAGTGGCTTTTGTCAACAGTTTGGTTTCCAGCATTCTTCAAAATATCTTCTTTGATGTTCAGCAGAAGAAAGATATTTTTAAGAATGTTATTAACCAACTTATTTTGGTTCCCATTGACTTCCATTTATTTATTTATTTTTTGTCCATAAAATAGACTTTCTTCTTTTATATTCCACAGAACAAAGAAAGTCGCACAGATTTGAAATGACATGAGGGTGAGTAAATGATGACAGAATTATCATTTTTGGGTGAACTGTCTCTTTAATAAAGTAACAGCACCTGTCTTTTCAACAAAATGTATCATTTGAAGATTTATTTATGTTTGTAACACAAACAATGCAAGATGAGTTACACAGAAAAATGTAATACTTTTTTTTTATACTTAGAGGTTTGTTTTGCTTTTAAAGAGTGATCATTGATGCATAACTTGCATGCATAACATTTTTCTCTCTCAAATGGCAAATAAGTGTTGTAATGTATGATGGAGTAGTGAATGACAGTACTAAAACACACATCTTACTCTTAATGCTCTCTCTCTCTCTCTCTCTCGTTCTCTCCGGTGCTGTAAATGAGTTGGGCTAACCTCTCTGACCACGCTCTTTCCTGTCTCTGCTGAACCACACATCTCATGAAATATTTAATGTGCTCGGGAGTGACCGACCTCTCTTCTCCTCTCTTCTTCTTTTCAATTCATTTTTTCCACCCATCTATTCCACTATTCCTGTCCTGTCAAGTTCACTCCTGTCCTCAGCCTGATCCTCTCCTCCACTGCGTTCTTTTTAAA
The DNA here is from genome assembly GCA_019740295.1 of Labeo calbasu. Classification (NCBI taxonomy): domain Eukaryota; kingdom Metazoa; phylum Chordata; class Actinopteri; order Cypriniformes; family Cyprinidae; genus Labeo; species Labeo calbasu. The sequence goes on from JAHKKF010536104.1 coordinate 11,987, forward strand.
GAAACAGCTCGCCCAGCAATTAAAACATCAGTGCCTGAAAACATTACTCTTCAACATAGCAAATATAACACTCACTGTATATGACTAGAGCTGTGTATGAAAAGGAATCTTTTGAAGATTCTTAATAGTTCAAAATGACCATGTTCATTAAGAGTCACTTGTTTTGTTTCTAAATCAGTGTTTTTGAGTAAGGGTTTAGTGAATGATTCAATGACATATTCATAACTTATTCAAGTTATTCATTGAATTAATCACTATGTATGAACAATCATGTGAGTAAATGACTCAGTGTCTCGTTTATAAATGCAGTCACTTGTTTCATTCTGTAAGATTCCTTTGAACAAATCGGTTGTGTAAATGATTCAATGACTCACTCATAAAGATTTTGTTGCCACCTACTGGTGTAACAATGTACCTGCAGACAAGAATCAGAACAAACTGTTTTATATTTCAAATACATTAGCTTTCAAAAGTTTAAGCTTTTTCAATTTTTTTGTCTCTTATGCGCACCAAGGCTGCATTTATTTGATCAAAAATACAATAAAAATGTTGAAATATTATTACAATCTGAAATAAGTTTTTTTTAAAAATCTATTTTAAAATGTAATTTATTCCTGTGATACACAGTTGAATTTTCAGCATCATTACTCCAGTCTTCAGTGGCACGTGATCCTTCAGAAACTTTTTATTAAACTTCTAATTATCAATGTTGAAAATCGTTTTTGCTGCGTAATATTTTTGTTGAAATGTGATACGTCTTTGATTCTTTCATGAAAATACAGTTAAAAATAATTACATTCATTCATTTACTTATTTAGAGCTTTGCCGTGGTCACTGTGGACTGTTATGGGATTCTTCAATTTTTTTTCCACTGAGAAAAAAAAAAGCAGCTTTTACAGGATTTTTTTTTTTGTCTTCTTCTTGTCTTTTCTCTTTCCTAATTTCATCCCCTCTTGTTTCTCGTTTTGTTTCTGAATCAGTGTTTTTGAATGAATTGGTTTAGCGAATGATTCAGTGACTTGTTCATAAAGACAGACAATGTTTCATTTCATAAATGCATCATTATGTATGAACAAATCATTTGAGTAAATGACTCAGTGACTCACTTATAAATACAGTCATTTGTTTCATTCCTTAAATTTGTGTGCTTGAAAGAATCGGTTGTGTAAATGATTTGATGACTCACTCGTAAAGATGATCACTTGTCGCCACCTACTGGTGTAACGATGTACCTGCAAATATAATTGGCATAAATGAGCTTGTAAACAAGAATCAGAACAAACTGTTTTATATTTTAAATATTTAAAAAAGTTTGAGGGGTTTTTTGTCTCTTATGTGTACCAAGGCTGCATTTTTTTGATCAAAAATACAATAAAAATTTTGAAATATTATTACAATCTAAAATTAGTGTTTTCTTTTTAAATCTATTTTAAAATGTAATTTATTCCTGTGATGCAAAGTTGAATTTTTTAGCATCATTATTCCAGTCTTCAGTGGCACGTGATCCTTCACAAACTTTTTATTAAACTTCTGATTATTATCAATGTTGAAAACAGTTTTTGCTGTGTAATATTTTTGTTGAAATGTGATACATCTTTGATTCTTTCATGAAAAAAAGTTTAAAAATAATTACATTCATTCCTTAACTTATTTAGAGCTTTACAGCTGTGGTCACTGTGGACTGTTATGTGGTTCTTCAATTTTTTTTCCACTGAGGAAAAAAAAGCAGTTTATAGGATTGTTTTTTTTTCCCCCTTTCTTTTCTTTTCTCTTTCCTTATTTCGTCCCATCTCTTTTCTCCTTGTTTTCTTTCTGAATCAGTGGTTTTGAATGAATTGGTTTAGCGAATGATTCAGTGACTTGTTCATAAAGTTTCATTCCATAAATACATCACTATGTATGAACAAATCATTTGAGTAAATGACTCAGTGACTCACTTATAAGTACAGTCATTTGTTTCATTCCTTAAATTAATTTGTGTATTTGAACGAATCGGTTGTGTAAATGATTCAATGACTCACTCATAAAGACGATCACTTGTCACCACCTACTGGTGTAATGATGTACCTGCAAATATAATTTGCATAAATGAGCTTATAAACAAGAATCAAAACAAACTGTTTTATATTTTAAATATTTAAAAGAGTTTGAGCTTTTTTTGTCTCTTATGTGCACTAAGGCTGCATTTATTTGATCAAAAACACAATAAAAATGTTTTTTTTATTTTTTTTGATTCTTTAATGAATATAAAGTTTTAAAAGAATTACATTTATTCATTCATTTATTTATTTAAAGCTTTACAGCCGTGGTCACTGTGGACTACAGTTTAATGATTCTTCAATTTTCTTTCCACTAAGAAAAAAAAAAGTGTTTACAAAATAGTTTTTTTTTATTTCTTGTCATTTTTCTTTCCTAATTTCATCTCCTTTCAAAACATTTTCTTTCAGCACTCATCTCACATCTGTTCTCACATGGCCTCCTGTTCTCTCTCATCACTGTCATCCTCATCCTCATCTTTGAGGCTGCAGTAATTCTGATGTCACGTCCACCTGCTGACCTCAGACTGCAGGACATTCCATCCTATTTCATTCCTCTTTTTGCATATGGTTGGGCGTTCTAGCACAGTGCCACCAGATCTGCGGCCGGTGTCTTGTTTAATCAACACTGATGAATATTTGATGGTGTGGTGGTGAGCACAGGGGTGGCCCAGGCCGCTTCTCTCATTATCTACACACACACACACACACACGCAGCCTCCGTCTCAGCCGACACACACTCACACACACGGCCTTTAAGACTGGAACGTGCACACAAAGTTTCAAACTTCCACTAGACTCAGGCTGATGAATATATTCAGTCGTTCATTGGCGGTTCACGCTTATCCAGATTGAAATGTGACGACTCAATGAGTTTATAGTGACACAGTGTTGGCCCGTCCTGTCAGATCTTGTTTGGGATATGTTTCATGCATAATGTATCGCATTAGGGCTATCTTTACCTCTGCGTGCAGACATCTGTGATCGATAAGCCATTCATTGGGATAAATGATCAGCTGCCTATTTTTCCCATGTAAAGATCTGTGGAAGTTTTTGCTAGAGGCGTTTGATGTCATTCTACAGACAGTAATGTCTGTGGAGTCCCCTGCTGTCTAAATATCATCAGAATTAAACAAAAAGTTGAAATAAGAGTTTGTGATGCAGTGACATAATTTTTACATGGTATTATTATTAAAACAATTAAATATAAAAGAAATGTAAAAGTCTGTCATCTTAAGACATTGCTATTTATCTGTTGTCAATCATATATGTATTTATTTATGTATTTATCTATCTAACTGACTGACTAGAAATATGATTTTTGTGCATTTAGAAGAAAATCACTGGATTTATGACTCATTTGAGTATCAACATAGGCTCAGATAAAAACAGACATAAAGTAAACATTTTCATTCAAATTAATTTGAACAGATCATTTGGTCTTGCATGAGAGATGTTGTTTTGAAAGTAGCATGAAAAATTACTGGGGTCTTTTTCTCAGAAAAACCTGACAAGCTGTACAATTTTTTCCATACCTTTTATTTTATTTTATTTTATTTTATTTTATTTTATTTTATTTTATTTTATTTTATTTTATTTTATTTTATTTTATTTTATACAAAATGAGACAACTGTTAAGGTAAAGTGAAAATATAGAAATATAAAATTAATTTGGATAGATCATTTGGCTTTTAAAGAGAACTCTTGAACTCTTTTTTTCTGACTTTTACAAATCTGAGCACTGTTTGAGACATTGTTGAGATCTCTTTTGAAACAGATATTAGAATTTACTGGGTTTTTTCTCAGAAAAAAAAAAACTGACAAACTCCAATTTTCAATTTAATTTAATTAACTTCATTTTTTTTTAAATTTTATTTTATTTTAGTACATTGTCTCAGATACTTCTCCTGAAATAAAAATAGACACAAATAAGAGAACTGTTAAGATAAAGTGAAAATATAGAGATATAAAATTATTTTGGATAGATCACATGTTTGAGTCCTTATTCAACTCTTGATTGCAGACTTACTGAGCACTGTTTGAGACATTGTTGAGATCTTTTAAAACAGACATAAGAAATTACTGTTTTTTCTCCATACTTTTTAATTTAATTAAATGTAATAAGTATTTTATTTTATTTTATTTTATTTTAGTACATTGTTTTAGTTTTTTTCTGAAACAAAAATAGAGAGAACTGTTAAGATAAAGTAAAAATCTAGAGATATAAAATTAATCTGGATAGCTCATTTGGCCTCTAAAGAGAAATGTTTGAGTCCTTATTGAACTCTTTTGATTGCAGACTTTTACACATTTGAGCACAGTTTGAGACATTTTTGTGTTTTTTTTTTCTCCAAAAAAAGAAAAAAAGCAATTGCCTGGAGCAAAAATCTCTAGTTGTTCTCCATGCATCTCATTGCTGTCTAGGAGAAACCACTGAGAACCGGAAGCTGTGTTTGCTTCTTTTTTAAAAAAAAAAAAAAAAAAAATACGATAACATCTCCACAATTTTCTCTGCACTTTCTCCACGCTCTCTTTGTGCAATCAAATGGCTTCAAAACTCCATGTGAAGGGCCCATTTGTAAACAGTGTCACCCAGAGCTGGTTTGTAAATATCTCCACGCTTTGGCGAAGAGGGATTGCTGGAACAAACGATGAACTCCAGAGGCAAAATGAGGATAATGATGAGGGGCGAGTGTGTTCAATAGAAGGTCAAAAAGTGCAGGCCCCGGGGCCATGAGAGCGTTAAAGAGACAGGATGAGAGAAAGCACTTGACATTTATACAGCCCATCATAAAGAAACAGACTGACAGCTACTCTAACAATCCAACGGGAGACTCGGATCAGCCACAATTCTCACGTGCTTAAAGCTATAGCTGGATATTGTTTGGCAGGAACCTTGCTGGCTCTTTAATTTCTGTCAGTTTGTTCTTGAAGGGTGCGTTCGCTTCTGGAGTCGACCTGTCTGCGACGGAGCAGCATTTGATGCGCAGATAAATGCAGAGAGCCGAGCAGGTTTTGATCTGCATAAAGACTTTCACCTCTATTTCCTCTCAGCTGCAGTAAACGCTGCCGGTTTGGAGGGGGGTCAGCCTTGCTTATCAAATATTTTTCAACTTAAATGACGGATTTATTAAACAAATAGCTTTTTGGTCTGACTCTGAACCCCTTGTGATTGAAATATGCCGCTGTGTCAACAGCCTGCCTCCCCTCGTCGCTGGCGAGATGCTGAAGATCACTGAATAAATACAAGTTGGAAATGAACACAGATCCGGAGGATTCGCTCTCCCACCCCCCTGTTTGACATTTCCGTCCACGGGCCATCCTTCATGGACATTGTTATAACCAATACAGAGCCGTGCGTTTGCTCTCAGTGCACGTGTTTCCTATTAAACAGGCTGCTTTAGCTGCTACAGTGGCCAAAAATAAATAAATAAATAAATGGTCCATGCCATCATGTAGACATATAATAGTTTATTTAAATGTTTTTAGACACTAACAAAAAGGTTACATATTGGCTACATTAATTTGCCAAAAAAGGTCAAATAATTGAGTTTTCTCTAAGTCACACAAATTCGATAATTGTAGGCCAATAGGGAGGCTCTCCTTGATCCTTATTTTATGACGTCCACAATTGTTTTTGATTTTTTCTTCTCGGTTAAAAAGAAAACTTGTTTTAAAATAATTAAAATCTATAACATCCAGATGGTTTGATTTCTGCAGAAAAAATATATTTTAAATGATGTTTTATCAAGGGTTAAAAATTATACTAAGGATCAGGATTTGAGCAAACGTTCCCAGTGCTCTATTAATTCATGCATTTAAGCGTGTAAAAACCTATACAACCGCACAGCTCACATCCTTAAGTTTCCCCAATTGCTCGTGTTTTTTTCTCTTTCACATCCATCCGCAGAGTGTTTCTCTTTTTGCTTTAAATGGGTTAGCCGGTGTTCTTGTTGTCGCTGTTTGTAGCAGCTGAACTTTGAGGGTGGGATGCTGTTGAGTTGTGTTGATGAAGTATCTCTTGATTAATAGATCCATGAGGCAAACCGGCTGACATATGGCTCATGAAGCAGCTGGGATCTGTACCTGCGGCATCCCCTCCGGCCATTAACATATTAGAGGCTTTAGTGCAGGCAGAAAGACAGCAGCACCCTAGAGCTGTTTGATATAGACTCTCAATAATGCATTACTCTTCAATCTGCGAGGGAGCTGTTCGTGGTGCTGAAATATGGCGCTTGCGCTTTTCGGTGGCGTCAAACGCAGGCAAAATGTAGTTTTAGAGGAAGTTTTGAATTAATATAAAAAAAAGAATTAGCGAATTGGTGGTTTTTGTGTTTAAAAAGTCGTACACAGTTTAAAAATATGATAAAAATGTTAGGATAACTGATTAGAAAGTCTTCGACATCCTGCTTCACTGTAAAAGCGAGCTGTTTCTAGCTGACTTTTAAAAATGATTTTCATTGAGGTAAATTAATGTAGTCAGGTTAATGCAGTGGTATTAAATAGTTCATTTGACTCTAATAAACGAGTTCATTTAGTTCTTATCATAAATACGTTTTTAGATTATTTAACAAAACATTTCACAGTGTAATAAGAAAACTCGATCTCAAAACTGAACTCCAAGGCAGACAGCATAAAGCCGAATGAAAATTACTACAGCAGTAAAATTGCCAATTCGAATTTCGTTTGTAGAAATTGTTATAAAACAGAAAACAAATTGAGACTGACATTGTGCATTGTCGGATGCCACAAACTCACTCGATGGCACTTGTAAACGAAAGCTGAAAATGAAAAACCTGCTCTGTCTTAATAAGCTGTCGCACTAATAAAGCGTCGAATTACAAAACAATCTAAATGCACGTCTAGATTGGGAGAATTATAATGCCAGTCAAATCAAACGAGTCATTCTTTCCCAAAGAAAATGTCCATATACTCACTGCGTTCTCCTCTTCGTTGCCAAAAGCCAAACAGTAGCAATAAATGTTTCTTTCTCCAGCAGCACTGCAGCTGCGACCTGCTTTCATCAAGTGCTTCCCTGAAAAACCCCGATAGCTGTCTGAAAATATTGCATTTTATATCAGCAAAGCGCGATTAATATTGCATCACCTACATATAACATATCTTTTTTAAAGGCAGCAAAATGTAAAGCTCCCCACCCCTTCCCCCCTGGATTTTTCTCCAATATTACAGTGAGAAAGATCTGCAGTGTCATTTTTTTATGAATAAACAAACTTTGGAAATTAGACGCATTTCTTTAGTCATTGTGAGGGTGAATAAAAGACACTGTTTGGAGACGGCCTGCTCTCAGGCTTCATTAAATGTTTATTGTGAGTTCGGCAGAGTGAAAAAACGTCCTCTTTTCCACAGCCTTCGCTTCTGTTTTGAGGAAATAATACGCAGAGTTTTCGGCTGATATATTATAAGCAGATATGGAATCGCAGAATTGCATTCAGATGGAGATCTAATGTAATGCTCATGTTACCTCATTTAGCAGACACGTGCATGGCCAAAAATTCCATTTGTTTGACACACTAACATCCCATTAGGGCGCCGATAACAATTACCGAGCTTTTTAATTAGTGTCTTGTTGTATTCCGTTTATTAATTTTCCAAACCACAGAGCATGAATTATTTAATAAACCGTAGTAAGGGTATTTAAATTTAATGCTCAAGTAGAGTCATGGCCGAAATGGTGCGACATTTATTAACAATTATTACTAATATTATTTTGTTGTTATTACTGTTTATTATTATGATTATTATTATTATAGTCCGTTTTGTCTTTTATTTACAATTTCGTCTGCTATTTATTTCGTTAAACTGAGGACATTTTTTTATTATCAAAGTAAAAAACGCGAATTTCATGGTTAAAAAAAACAGTTTTTACTGGTCTAACGGAATGCATAGTCTAGACTGAGAATTCCAGATCATGGAAATGAAGAGAAATAAAATGTATAAATAATGCATGTTTCTGGAGTAATGACTGTATATCAAAGATTTGCGCTGATTAAACCGCTGTAGGAGAACTAAAGAAAGAAAGAAAGAAAGAAAGAAAGAAAGAAAAAGAAAGAGGCAAAATGTTATGGAATCGATTTCTTTTTCAAAACAAGCGAGGGTTGTGCTAATATTGGGTTAATTTTTTTTTTGCGCCATTGTATGTTAATTATCTATTACGTTTTAATTATGCCATAAAACTTTCTGGGTCCATCGTATTTTCCTAATAGTATTTAACGAAAACTTTATGAATTTGATTGTGCAGTGCACTATTTAAAAAATAAATAAAATCAGGTGTAAATAGCAGTGGGTATGTGCTGATAATTATGAATCCTAATAAACATGAATACATTTTACACTTCTAGTTGATGTGTAAATGCAAATCGTAACAGGCTGAATATGTCTGAGAACGAAAAATGTGTTTGTCTGTGTTGTAGAATAAGATTCTCATTGCATACACCTCAATGACAGCCTTGACTTTGATTTTCCATCGTTTATTTAGAAGAATGCCGGGACTTGTGTCCCTGCAGCTGGATTTGGCTTACAGAATGGAGAAAAGTTTGGATGATAAGATGGTAAGACAGCAGACTGTTGGACAGGTGCACAGGTATGACAGAGTGAGACGTCTCGTGATGTGCACGTGGTCGCTGTTTGTAAACATACTTGTGCACAAAATAAAAATCATTACAACTTTTTTTCAGGAACAATTAACACGACAAACAACGTTGTGTCTTTATGTGAAAACAGGCATTAAACAGTGACTTACACCATCCACAAAGGTCTACCAGTAGATACTCTATGTAGTGCTTGGTATTTTTTTTTTCTTTCAATGCATAGAATGTTTGCACTGCAAACCAAAGTATACAAACCAACGAAATTATATTTTAGGACAATTTTCCTTTAGAATGTAAGTATAATCATCTTTATCATGCGAGTTAACTAATATCCGCAGAGGAAGAATTCTGATTTGCCAAAAGAATCATCGTAATACAAATAAACAGAACATAACAAATCGGGAATTGAGTTTTGCACGGTGAGCAAGTGTCATTTGTACGTATATTTATATATATACAAAAGCATTTGAATATATCTAACCAATCTAAATAACAGTAGATTTCAGTGCAATTTCAACAAATACGAGCGGTGGTTGCCACCTTAATTATTTAAAAGGGACTCTGTATAATTTCCTTCGTTTTCTTTTCCTAGCGAGTTGTGTATTCCTCAGAGCAGACCTTTGAAACACTGAATGATCACATTAGTTCATCAGCAAGACTGTGAAAAGGGGATCTGCTTTGAACACATTTAATAATCAAAAATATAGCAGTTCCCTGTACGAATGAATAAATACACAAATATGCCGAACGTAAATAAATACATAAATGAATAAATAAATAAATAAATAATAAATTAGGATAGAGTTAAACTATGAGGTAATCCATCAATGGCTATTTTTCGTCATTCATTGGGGTCGGGGAGGGAAAAAAAAATCTAAGTAGAGTTGAACCGCAGAAAAGTAGTTCATCTGGATTACCTGTTATTTGCATACTTCACATTCACCAGTACAGTGAAAAGAAACATGAGTTGTGAAAATAAAACGGTACTAATCATGAGCACACGCGTTTGAGCCAAAGCGATGTTCCTTGGTCCCCAAAAGTCAAGTTTGATTTTTTCTCCTAGAAGTATATAGTCCGTCAGTGAGCCGCGGAAAATTTCAACCTCTTCTGTTTTTGTCTTTGGTTGCAAAACCATACTCGCACGACGTTCTTTTTGAGGTCCAATTTCTCGGCGATAGCCGCGATTTTCTCCGACGACGGCCGGGGCTGGACCGCGAAATACGCCTCCAGAGATCGTTTCTCCGGGGCCGCTATGGAGGTCCGCTTGCGCTTCTTCTCGCTGCCGTTGAAAATGTCGGGTTTGCTCATTTTCTCGCGCTGGGCGCCCTCGGCCTCCTCCAGCCACGCCTGGAGGATGGGTTTGAGCGCGATCATGTTGTTGTGAGACAGAGTTAGAGACTCGAAGCGACAAATGGTACTTTGGCTCAGGGAGCCCACGCCTGGGATCTTCAGGTTGGCCAGCGCGCTCCCCACGTCCGCCTGAGTCACCCCGAGTTTGATCCGCCGCTGTTTGAAGCGCTCCGCGAACGCCTCCAGCTCCCTCGGGTCCGTGTCCGAGTCGTTAATGGAGGGCAGTCCGTTGTTGGCGAGTCCCGGCGCGCCTTGGTGCGCGCCGCCGTGGTGGCCCGGCAAGAGGCCGTGGTGAGTGAGCGGCGAGTTCATGTTCATAGCAGCCTGGTGGGACAGGTGCGTGAGCCCGTGCATGTGCGAGTGCGGGTGGGCCGACGTGGAGATCAAGCCCCCGCCGCCGCCTCCTCCGCCGCCTCCGCCGGCCCCCTCGTGCGCGCTGGGCATCAGGGCGAGCGACGGCGAGCTGATGTGCTCCATGAGGTCGGGCGGCTCCAGGTTCTGGTGGTGGTGGTGGTGATGGTGGTGGTGGTGGTGGGCGAGTGGCACGGTGGAGGTGGACGAGCATGGCACGGTGTTCATCGTGTGGTACGTGGCGTCGGGCTTGAACGGGTGACTCTTACCCTGGGACACCGCGATGTCCACGGCCGCCAGAGCTTCGGCGCGGGCCAGCAGCGTCTCATCCAGACTGGCGAAGATGTTGCTTTGGAGCTGGAGTCGGGGAGAAAAAGAGAAGAGAAAGAGATAGGGGAGATGTCAGCTGGGGAATAGTGTCAACACATAACACAGAGAGAATATTCCTTTTAAGAGGCTTCCAGTCATAAAAATTAATACAAAAAAAGGGTGAAGCCTGAGCCTTCAGTGAGCATGCCTTCAGAAAAGATCACAGGCGTGCAGATGATTGCTGTGGAATACATGAAAAAAACATTAAGGCAGTATATGCGCCTCCAGCGCTCCTCCTCGCTCGCGCGCGCAGGAGAAGAACGCGGGAGGAGAAAAGCAGAAGTTTTGGAGCTCGCCTTACCTGTGGAGTCTGCAGGCAGGCTCTCCTGATCGCCTCCGAGCTCGAGTGCAGAGTTGTGTACTTGTGCTCAGGTAAGCTGGGATGCATGGCGAAATGAGGCTGCTTGCTGTTCATGGACATCATGTTTGCGCGGGATCCGGCTCAGATAAAGTGCACACGAAAGGAGGACAAAAACCAAAGCGAGAGTCCGGCGCCTCCCGCCCTCTCCTCTTCTGGCGTCTCGCAGCAGTCACAGGCGGATGCGGTAGCGCTCGGCTGCTGATGGTACAGAGGAGATGCCCGCAGTGTGAGTGTGTGTGTCTCTGTTTGGCTGTGCTGTGTGTGGATGAGGAGCGCTCTTACACCTGAGTCCCTCACATCTCGTCCGGCAGCCTCGCCTATTCTCGCGAGACGAGCGCGATTGACTCTCTTCTCCTCCTCTCATCTCATCGCGCCTCTACGCGTCTCATGTCCTCCTCGAACTGTAAATCGGCCTAACGACGGAGAGGGGGGCTTCCTTTCGTACCTGTGGATTCTGCGCGCCTGCGCGCTGCCGCCACCGATTTAGAATGTCTTGGCGTTAAACAGCGGGACAATGTAGCCGCCAACATTCCATATGCAAATGAGGGCTGTTTAAATGTCTGACTTTTTTAAAGCACATTAAACAAAAGCAAAAAAAAATTCCTCCGAGACGGTCAGACACTTTTATGATCATTAAGAAAATGAAGAATAATTAAGAATTGTGTTTTCTAAACGATATTAAAATACAATAAACAGGCTATTTGTTCGTGTAATATAAATAGAAAATAAAAATGGAAACAAATGAAATATATAAAAATACTTAATGTTATCGTTTTAAATGTATTTCTAAAATCGTTTGAATTAAAATTCGTCAATTGTAAACGTCATTGATTCAGTAGAATTTGCAAACCTGAATATTTAGCTAATGTTTATGCAAGAACTGGTTGCACCGCCTTGATTTATTAATCAACTCGGATCGTGTCTATATCAGATGAAGTAAATGGAAACAAAATAAAAACGAATGCATACACATAATTAAAATATATAACGGAAATCGCTTTAGACATTTCATAAACATTCATTACACATTAGGTAAACATCAAAATATCAGTGTATTTATATCAATTTCAGAAGCGGAATTTGTATTGGAATATTCAAATTTCGCTCATGTTAACGCGAGTCATGGTGGCATTGTCTTGATTGATTACGCAACTTTAACTATCATGTATATTTCACTAAACTCTAATCACGGCATGAATTTTTAATCGCCTAACGCTTCTAGTTGGGGCTAATGAAGTGTTAATTCACTAGCATTAATTAATTCTTTAAAAGACTGTGAAGGAGGTGGGTATTAAACAGATTTGTTTAGTATTCCGGTGATGACACAGGCATAATTCACCATTAAACACAGGAAGACATGTGTTTGCATGCGCTGTTATTAAAATTACGACGATTACATTTGTTTTCACAACACTAAATCATTGCATATGTGAAAATGAAACTATAATTTGTAGACATACAACCGTTTTGTTTTATTCAGACAACATGCAGATACAAAAACATTTACGGAAATATTTGAAAAATAGAAAATGACTTAATATTATCAAACCATGTGCGCAAATATCATTTATTGTTTTCGCAGCACAAAAACAGGATTATTCAGAATGCCACATAATTCTGTACAACCATTGAAATTCCATAGAAAAAAAATCTGTTTAATTTCAAGAGAAAAGCATAATGTTAACACCTGATCCCCTCAGGATGCCGAAATGGTTTTTATATCATACAGTAACATCATCCAGCACACACTGCTGTCATAATAATGAACAGTGAGGCAAATTCATAATAAAAGGTCCTGAGGGAAAAGAAAGGCTGTTAAATCTTGTTGAACTCCTAAAAAGTCACAGAAAGGTAAACCCACTGAATCAGATCAAATAGGAGACCATGCTGGAAAATACTTGAGATGCTGCTTCTTCTACTTTAGTTTTGAGAGTTTTGATGGACTGGAGATGGACAATCCTGGGGGACACTTGCGTTTGGTGGGCTGTGTGGGATTTTCCACCATAACTCCAGCACTGAACTCAACGACTGAAGCTTCCTCCTCAGAAGCCGTAGCAGCATCACAATGGGTGGTCTCCTGTGTCAACGATGCGGTTTGATGCTCTCTTGCTGTTCCAGGATCAGCCAAGAGGTTGCTACAGAAATCCAGTTCTGGTATTTGGGTGGCATCAAAGTCTGGAGATCGTGATGAAGATGATGATGCTGCCAGAGGAAGGTGAGAGACCCGACTGCTGGAGCTCTCACCTTCAGCCATCATAGAGTCCAGCTCAGAGATCTTGTCCAAGTACGCCGCATCCATACAAGCTTCACTGTTACCCACAGGGTCCTCGGACCGCTTGAACTCCCCTCTGTTTTCATCCAAACGGGGAAGATCAGGTCCACAGTCCATCCAGCCTCCACACAAGACCTCTTTGTTCAAACTCACAGAGGTTTTCTGACCAAAAGGAGCAGCTTGGTTGACTGAGGATGAACTAGTTGGGGCCTGGCAATCATCAAAACTCAGTCTTCTCAGGTAAGTGAGAGGTTTGAGACCTAACTTTCGGTCACTACAAACTGCAGGACTCTTCAAGCTTAGAGATCTGAGAGCAGAGGAGGGCGTAGAGGGAACCGTAACATCTTTGAGTCCATCCTTCTGTGGAGTCAAGGTCCCTCCTAGAAAACCTACCCTTTGGCACACATCAGACGTTGTCAGGAGGCGCCCATGGTTGTTGGGAAGCTCTGAACGCTTGCGGTCCAGGTCTGTACAAACAGAAGTTTCCTCCATTTCACTCAGACTCCTTCGCATCAGGGCGATTCTTTCAATCCCTCCGTTTTGAGTCCCTCCAGAGGCAGCGTTTGAACAAACACCTTCTTCAGACTTAGGGCCGTCCCTCTGGTTCTGGGCTTCAAGCTCTTCGATGTATTTATCGCTGCGCTCCAGAGCTCTTTTCAGCTGCGCCACGTCCCGCTCATACTGATGAATTTTAGCCTCAAGAGCTGCAACGGTATACCTGCCAAACCTCAATGTAAAACACAGACAAACCGCAAATAAGATACATAAATATGAACTAAATAAATATGAATAATCTACTCGTTGTAATTTTTTAATCTGTTTTTTAAAATGCAAGTCAGTACACCTCACCAACATTACATTTTGAACATTGTGCTTACTTTTGAGGAGATCTGCTGTCCACTTCAGCTTTCAGGCGCATATTTTCCTGGATTAAGTCAAAATTTTGGGACCGCAGAGTTTTGTTAGCCTGAGGGAAAGAAGCATGATGCTTTCAGAGTAGTTTCTTTTTTATTTTTAAGCACAGAAAACAAATAACACCATTTCCCATATTTCCAGCTGTCAGTGAAAATTCATCTAGAATATAGAGAATAGCTGGAAATATACATTTCCCCTTATCTTCGACATTTCTCATATTATCACAGTTTATTCGCTATAGTTTAGAAAATGGTAGTAAAATATGACAAGAACTCAAGTAAAACTGTGTCAGAACAAATTCATCTTGATAATGTCAGACTTTAACAGAAAGGTATGCAACAAAACATGGTCAGGTCAAAGTGTAAAATCAAATTTCGGGTCCCAAATTTTTAGCTATGTTACTGGTAGTCCACTGTATAAAGATTTTTTGGGTATAATATGTCACAGCTTACTTTATTTAAATTAACTATAATGTCCTGCACACACTAGTAAAAAAAAAATGTCACAAATTATATCTGGTGTCTGGATAATTAAATAATTATTTTGTAAATAATTTGTTTTGGATAAAAACCCCAGGTATATTGTGTATATTATATTAATTATATTATATTTTTAAGTATGTGCAACTATTTATCCATTATTAAAACCACAAATATTATTACAATTTATTAATTATTAAAGTTTAATAATGGCAAATGAGACATTTCTGATGTTAAATAAACTCTTTCATATATTTCTAAGAATGCACTACAAAATATTTGAAAACAGAAAATGTGCATTTGAATGTGCATTATTGTTAAATTGTTGAAAACGACATACTACATCTTAAGTCATTGCAGATTATTTTAAAATGGCTATATTATGTGGTTATATTTTTTGGTTTTGTGTGTTTTTGACCAATTTTTTAATTGTTTTTAAAAAAGCAATCACATTCAT
The DNA here is from genome assembly GCA_019740295.1 of Labeo calbasu. Lineage (NCBI taxonomy): Eukaryota > Metazoa > Chordata > Actinopteri > Cypriniformes > Cyprinidae > Labeo > Labeo calbasu. Next base: position 27,185 of record JAHKKF010536104.1, read on the forward strand.
ACTTCTTTTAGCCTTTCGAGGTCCTGTTTGACCTTCCTGTAGAGGTCATTGGCAGCTCTCAACTTATTGGCCGATTCCTCCAGTGCGCTCGGGTCGACAGTACTGGTGTCACTCTGAGGAACCAAGACCGTGCTTGGTTCCACAGCCGTCTTAAGTTGCATCTCAAGGCTCAGGTTTTTGCTTTTCAAGTCCTCATTCTCTTTCGAGAGGGTTTCGATTTCATCCTGTAAGACAGATGATTCATAAGTTCAGTGAATGAATCTTCTTGGCTTTCATTGCATAGCTAGGACAATTTCTTACAGGCACACTGTGTTAAAACGTGGTAAAAATCTCATGAAATTAAATTTGTAGTCTCATGGCTCAGTAGTTTGTTAGCTATGAGGCGGCCGAGATTTGTTCACATTTTTTGCACTGATTTCAGAGGGAATTCTTCAGACTTTTGTGGAAATGTTAACATGGGGAAGCAAATTCATTGTTCATCAAACCATTTCATGGCTGTTTGACTAGAAGTACCTCATATTCTCGTAAAAGCAGCTCCCCTCGAGTCTTTCGGAGGCGTCTCTTAACAGAATTGCTCTCACTGGACTCACAGTCAGCTGTGGCTCCTGTGAGCACATACAGACGCATATATACAGTGAGAGACAAAGAAAGATATTTAATCACACCCATCCCACATAAAATTTAGTTCTATGGCTTTACATTTATAAAATGACAGTATATGATGGTGAGGTCTGTTGACATTACCAATGATTTCTCTGCAGGGGTTTTCTGGGGTGATGGCTACTCTACAGGTGGGACACTGACTGCTCTTCTCCAGCCAAACTTTGATGCAGCTGGAGCAGAACACATGGTTGTTGCAACAAATGACCGGCTGACGAACCTTTGAGGTGTAGATCAGAGCAACAGGTAAATGCAATGTCATGACTGTTAATATTAAATCATGCATGACCAATAGAAACAAACACAACAGAAAGATATATAAACAGGAAGTACAAAAAAAACATCACTGCGAGCAAATAATCAAATGCTTTTCTTAATTACATTTGTATCATTAAATATTAATTAAGTGTTTCACATGACATTACAATGCATGCATGCATATTTATTCCTTGTTTTCTATTTTTCCCCTGTGAAGCTGCTTTGAAACAATCTGTATTGTATAAAGCACTATATATGTGTGCCTTAGCATGTCAGTTTTCCTATCCTGCCTGTTGCCCTGCCCACCTTGAACTCACCAATCAGATCAGCCGATGCACGTCAAGTACTGTGTTTGCAAATTCTTTAAATAGTTTGCAGCGACTGGATATTAAATTAAAAAACAACTTTAACGCTCCTACCTTATCTGGCCCATTTCACCATCTGTGATTATTGATTATAAAAATATATCAAAGGCAGTAGTGCAAAGTGAGAAGCAGACGTTTAAGTAAGTGCTGGTTGGTCGTTCTTGTGATTTTGTGTTTTGGGAGAAAACAAAAGGTCCCTATAGTGTTCTACTGTTAAAAAAAAAAAAAACTATTATCGCTGTCTTAGGTTATAGAAACCTTGTTATCTATAAAATATACCTGTTATTTATACCGTATCTTCCTTAATGCAAGATAATAGACTGGTGCAATTATATATGTAAATATACGCTTATAAAATAAATTGTACAATTCAACAAAGAGCAAACATGAGGTTGACGCGCACACTGCACGACTGTGTGTTTTACTCCTGTCGCTTATTTAAACTAAGTGTATTAAAAGTTTGTTACCTTTCCGAGGCAAATCTGGCAGGATATCGGTAAAGTCAGTGACAGAGTGACGTTTTGAAAACTTTGCGCCATGATTTTTAGTCCTCACATGTGAAACATGATCCAAAACTCCCTCCTTCAGAAACAAAGTAACGAGCGGCACACGCGACTACGGCAAGCGAAGAGTACTAAACTACTACAACGAAACGCGTCCGCCGTAGACTACTGCACATACTTCCTGCGGTTCGGGTTGAAGACAATAATTAATGCCTTTTTGAGGTAACGTTGTTAGAGTAAAGGTCTTATGCAATAAATATTGTCATAGAATTTCTGATCATAGCGAATTCAAAAATAATTTCTATTAATATTGCGGAATAGGATTTAATATTTTCTGCTAAATAAACTACCGTAATTCAGCAACCACCACCACGAACTCATAAGAATAATTATTGTTATCGCTGTTGTTATTGTTGTTGCTGCTGCTGCTGCTATGAGAAAATATGAGATCGAATAATATTTTTAATTATTATTATCATTAGTAGGAGTAGTTGTAGATAACTAATATGTAATTAGATTAGTAGAATTAGTATAAGTAAATAATAATAATAATAATAATAATAATAACTATTATTATAATTAGTTCGTGGTGTGATGGTGGTGGTGGTTGCTGAATTGTTATTCTTATTATTAACCACTTATATTAATATGAAAAATATAAATTATTATTATTAGTTAATACAAATCAGTAGATAATTAGTAGAATTATTTGTTAGTATATAATAATAATAATTATTATTGTTTCTGTTGCTGTTGTTGCTGTTGCTATAAGAAAATATGAGATCTAATAATATTTTAAGAATTAGTAGTAGTAGTAGTAGTAGTAGTAGATAATACGTAATTAGATTAATAGAATTATTATTAGTAAATAATAATACAAATTATTATTAATATTATTATTAGTTTGTGGTGGTGATGGTGGTGGTAGTTGCTAAATTGTTATCATCATTATTATTATTATTATTATTATTATTATTGACCACTAATATTATTTATCAAAAATATTAAATATTATTATTAGTTAATACAAATCAGTAGATAATTAGTAGAATTATTTTTAGTATATAATAATAATAACAATAATAATAATTATTATTATTATTGTTGTTGTTGTTGTTGTTGTTGCTGTTGCTGAGAAAATATGAGATCTAAAAATATTTTTAATACTTAGTAGTAGAATTAGTAGTAGTAGATAAATAATATGCAGTTAGATTAGTAGAACTATATTAGTAGATAGTAATAATAATAATAATAATAATAATAATTATTATTATCATTATTATCCACTAATATTAATATGAAACATATAAATTATTATTACATATAAATTATTATGATCATACAAATCTGTAGATAATTAGTGGAATTATTTATTAGTATATAGAATAATAATAATAATTATTATTATTATTATCGTTATTAAATGTAATTACTGTTGTTGTTGTTGAATATATTTTATGAGTGCATTTTATTTATACGGCCAAATGTAAATGTATTACGGTGAATTCCATCTTAAATCTTATATCACAGGCTGATGTCTAAGTGATCAGATTGCTATCTTTTTCTAAATGTGTCCTGAAGGGCATTAACACATGGTGTTTTCATGATCGGATATCTATTCAATAAAAATAAATAAATAAATAAAATAAAAATGCATAGAGTGATCATCATATAGAAATGTATTGAGTGATATATAGGAATAAAAATGTATAGAGTGATATATAGCAATTAAAAAGTAAATAGAGTGATATACAGCAAAGCCCAACCATGTGTATTTTTATCTACTCAAAATACTTTTTGATGTATTAGAAAAATTGTATCTATCCCTCATGTCCTACTAATGCATCTTGTCCCTTTGTTTCGAGAGTTTTATCACAACAGTGTAAACCTTTATAGCTTTTACTTCATTTTTATTTGATCTCATAATTCATTGGTCATTGCCAAATGATGGCTTTATTATCCCATAATGACAGACCCAGTGGCTGAGCGCTTGTGAGATAACTTCATTAGCATCGAACTGATGCAAAACAATGTTGTACATTGATTGCATCAAGCGGACTATTGGTGCTGCGACTACATTACTGTCATTTGTTGCAGGTCTTTCATGTCAACACGGTGCATGGCGACTTCACTTTGTCTAGACTATGAGTAGTCTGACTGTACGCCAGCAGGTCTGAAACTCAGAATTAGACATCTGCATGTGGAAACATTCCTGGAGAGAGAGTTTGCACGCGTTTGTGAGCAAAGACCAAACTGCTGAGGATGCGCTTACATAATAACATAAATTTGCCTTGTTTTCTTATTTTTACAGACCTCCTCCCTCCCCTTTTGTCTCCTGTCAGTGAGATCAGCATCTCAGAAATACACACAAAAATCGCTTGCTACTCACTTCATCGTTCATAAGTGGAACAAGAGCTGTGTCAACAAGAGACGTCCATTTCATCACCAAGTCTCCAGTGAAATGAGTCATCCAGTGCAGTGAAACACCTCATCACATGAGTCTACTAAAAACGCCCATTTGGAGATGAGAAGGTCATCCTTTCTGTTGTTAAAGAGAGAGGTATGGGTTGATTTGCATTGATGAAAACTCATTTATGATGTAATATATTATATGTGACCCTGGACCACAAAACCAGTCTTAAGTAGCACGGGTAGATTTGTAGCAATAGCCAAAAATGCATTGTATGGGTCAAAATCAAATTATTGATTGTTCTTTTATGCCAAAAATCATTAGGACATTAATTAAACATCATGTTCCATGAAGATATTTTATACATTTCCTACTGTAAATAAATCAAAATTTAATTCTTGATTAGTGATATGCATTGCTGAGAATTTCATTTGGACAACTTGAAAAGGTGATTTTCTCAATATTTAGATTTTTTTTTTTTTGCACCCTCAGGTTCCAGATTTTCAGATCTTCAGTATCCTGGCCAAATATTGTCCTAACAAACCATAAATCAATGGAAAGCTTATTTTTTCATCTTTTAGATAACGTATAAATCTTAGTTTCAAAACATTGACCCTTATGACTAGCTTTGTTGTCCAGGGTCGCTTATATACACTGATATTCCAAAGTTCGGGGTTGGTACCAGTTTTAAAATGTTTTTTATGCTCACCAAGGCTGGATTTATCTGATTAAAAATACAGTTAAAATGGCAATATTGTGAAAAAAAAATTTAATTTAAAAGAACTGTTTTTTATTTGAATATACTTTGAAATGTAAAGTATTCCTGAGATGCAAAGCTGATTTTTCAGCATCATTACTCCAGTGTCACATGATCCTTCAGAAATCATTCTAGTATTATGATTTGCTGATCAATGACAACAAATTATACATTTTTTAGGATTTTTTGATATACAGAAAGTTCAAAACAACAGCATTTATTTGAAATAGAAAGATTTTGTAACATTATGAATGTCTTTGTTACTTTTGATCAATTTAATTACATTTTTTTACTGACCCCAACCTTTGAACGTTGGTGTATATAATGTTATATTATAATTAATATATGATTCCTAATGTTCTGATGATTTGTACAGTTAGATATACAGGATGCGTGATGTTTATGGTCATGATAAATAATTGCATGTGTTTAATGCATAACTGCGTGTTTGAAAAACCAATGGCAGTTTACTTCAGAAATGTGTTTAAAAACACTCATTTGCAATTCCATGTGAACATGTAAAAATGCAGTTCAAATCATATTATTGGAAGCGTTCCGATACTGTATTTAGCCCACATATGCTTCAGACAATGGTTTGTAATCTTTCCCCCATTAATTGGTGACAGTCAATTAATCACAGCCGGTTGAGGAGCGCAGGCTCTATTGATCTCGTCGGAGGCCTTATTTTTCATCCCTTAAATGACACAGATCGGCACATTTGCCTTGGCCGGGTAATGGAGGGTGGTGAGCCAATGACCCGTGTGTCAGGCCTACATGTGTCCCATGCTCCCCCATTGTGAAATGGCATCTTTACCATTTAAGCTGGAAAGGTTTAGACTGCCCTAAGAGCAAGGCGCTGGGACAGGCCTTGCTCGGCTGCTCAGCTGACCTTTCTGTTTAAAGCTTAATCACTGGCAAATGCTTACATTAATTAGCCTGTCCTCTCTCTATCGCCCACCTGATCCCACACACGCACACACACACACCAGCGTCATGCCAATGGCTTTTGCAAACCAGAATGAGTGTAACCTGCAGTCGTGCACATCTTGAGGACATTAAGACATTTTCCCCCGCACTCCTGCAGGCTTCACGTATTGATTAGCGTGGCCCCTGACCGCGATCGCTGCGGTGCCAGAGAGTGTGTCATGGAGATGAGGGGCCCCTGCTGTCCGCGGGGTTCTTTCCTAAGCCCCGGCTCTCTCTCCGCAGTCAAGCCGCAGCTGACGCCCCCTCCTCAGCTCAGACACCTTTCATTGCCCTTTCGCAACCCTGCCCTTTAAAAGTCGGAGCAGTATCCGGTTCTTTACATTTTGCATCATGGATTGAAGCTCACAGCATATGGATTTATCCATTATGTGTCAGAAACTGCTAAAAGCTTGGCAGGGAAAAGCAAAACATCTTTGGAAGTGTTCACACCAGTTCTTCTGTAATTTTTTGATGTTAAACATTATATTCCGTCTTAAAACACAGGAACAACAGGCTGATTCGCCTGTTGGGTCTCACTAATAAGTGCGTGGATTATTCATATTTGTACGCATACGAGAAGTTCTTACAATATGATAAAATGTATTTAAAATGAAATATTGATATTTTAACCCCTTAACTGTCATCCCCCTTTGTTGAACACAGACGTGAAAGTGCACTATTCAAACTTAAATTGTTATAGTTCATGAACGCATAGTTCGAGTGATTGTTTTTTTAAGAAGACAATCAGAAAATTATTACATGAAATCATTTGTAAAAATAAACTATAAAAAAGTTACAGAAGTTTAAATTTACTGTAAAGAAAATGTACTATACTAATACTGTACTATACTATTTTTTTATAAAATAAAATATATATAAACAAAATACTTATACATTTATTGTATAAATACATTTATTGTAAATATTGTAAAACGATACGATATATGTGTNGAAATCATTTGTAAAAATAAACTATAAAAAAGTTACAGAAGTTTAAATTTACTGTAAAGAAAATGTACTATACTAATACTGTACTATACTATTTTTTTTATAAAATAAAATATATATAAACAAAATACTTATACATTTATTGTATAAATACATTTATTGTAAATATTGTAAAACGATACGATATATGTGTACATAATATATAAATGTATAACAAAATATTTATACATTTATTGTGTAAATACATTTATTGTAAATATTGTAAAACGGTACAAAATATATTATATATAGTTTGTCATGATTAGATTTAATTGTAATATAGTGAAGGCGTCCTGCTAGCGGGACGGTGAGAGTTAAGAGGTTACAAAAATCAACTTAAAATATTTATAAGGCCACCCAAAGTGTGTGATTTACTTGTTTATTTATTTATTACTTACTTATTATTTTTGCATATGTGGTTTAATAGTTTCAGTTGTTCCTATATTTTTTTAATGAATTTTAGAAATAAAGTTATTGCTGAATTAGTTTGTGAAACACATAAATTCAAGTTCACAGCATCTGATTAAATACATTTAAAATTACATTTTCTAAAATATCATAAAACAGTCACCCAGAGAGTTAGGTTTTTTTTTTACCCATTTTTTTGGTTTTGTAAAGGTGGTTTCAGTTGTTCCTACTTTTTTTTTTTTTTTTTTTTTTCTCATGAGTTTAGAATTACTTTTGGAACTAACGTTATTGCTAAATCATGATTTGTTCATGAAAATAATTGTCTACACAAATACGGTTAGTGATTGAGACCCATTGCTCTGTTTCTTTGCACATCCTGATCAGGGGCGGGGCCAACTGTTTGTTCAACCAATCACAGACAGGGACGGTGTTTGGAAAAAACATTTTTGGAAACTAGACATCAGAGCAGCATCTTCATCTTCATTTTGCATCATGAACTGAAACTCACGGCATCTGGAATTAATCTGGAATCATCCATTATATGTCAGAAAATGTGCTAAAAGCTTGCAAAGAGAGAGAAAAAAGTGGAAGTGTTTGGAAGTGTTCCAAAATAGGCTAATTTTCCAAATCCCCTAGAGTTTTAGCATTTTTGAATCCATTCAGCCGATCTCTGGGTCTGGCTGTAGCACTTTATAGCTTAACATAGATCATTGAATCTGATTAGACCGTTAGCATCTCGCTCAAAAATGACCAAAGGGTTTCAGTATTTAAAACTTGACTCTTCTGTAGTTACGTCATGTACTAAGATACTAAGACCGATATGGCTAGGGACTATACTCTCATTCCGACAGAAGTTCCTTGATTATTACGCCGGAATGAGAGTATAGTTCCTGGCCATATTGGTCTAGAAAATAGCAACTTTTAATTTTCTGTCAGTCTTAGTACACGATGTAACTACAGAAGAGTCAAGTTTTAAATAGGAAAAATATCAAAACTCTTTGGTCATTTTTGCTATCGGTCTAATCAGATTCAATGATCTATGCTAAGCTATGCTAAAAGTGCTACCACCAGACCCGGCGATCAGATGAATGGATTAAAAAATGGTAAAACTCAACTGTTTAACTCTAGGAGAGTTGGAAAATGAACCTATTTTTAAAAAAAAGTGGAGTGTTCCTTTAAAATAATGTGTGATCAAACTCTTTGATTCCAGCTTAAAACACAAAAATGGGACAAGTTTGGAAGCAGTCACTATTTTTGCACTTTCGTTTGGTCACACCAGTTTTGAAGAATTAACAGACAGTTAAACATAGAGAATAATAGAATAAAAATTTCCTTGTAATTTACCCACCCCCATGTCATCCGTGATGTTAATGTCTTTCTTTTTTCAGGTGAAAAGAAATTAGGGTTTTTGAGGAAAACATGCTAGGATTTTTCTCCATATAGCAGACTTCAATGGGAACCAATGGGTTGACGGTCCAAATTGCCATTTCAGTGCAGCTTTAAAGGGCTCTACACGGTCCCAGCTAAGGAATAAGGGTCTTATGTAGCGAAATGACCAGTCATTAAAAAAAAATAAATTCTATACATTTTAACCACAAATGCTCATCTTGCACTAGCTCGACTTTATGCATAAGGTCACGTGTGACGTAGGCGGAAGTATTATTTTAGAGTTTACAAAGTGACTGTGCAAAGAAAGTCAAAAAAGTTGAAACAACGATGTCGGGTGATTTTGAAGTTGGAAGAGAAAATAAGATGGGTTTTATCGTCCTACCCTACCTTTTTGAACCAAAGTACACAGACAAAGAAAAACCACACATGACCTTTCGAACTTGTTTACGCAATGCGTGAAGTCCTAGACGTGCATCACAGAGAAGATGAGCATTTGTGGTTAAAAAGTATTTTTTATGTTTTTTTAAAAAATGACAGATTGTTTCACTAGATAAGACCCTTATTCCTTTGCTGGGATTGTGTAGTGCCTTTCGAAGCCTCATTGAAACTGCAATTTGGACCTTCAACCCATTAAAGTCCACTATATGGAAAAAAATCCAGCAATGTCTTCCTCAAAAACCCTAATTTCTTTTCAACTGAAGAAAGAAAGACGTGAACATCTTGGATGACATAGGGGTGAGTAAATTATCAGGACATTTTTATTGTGGAAGTGAGCTACTTCTTTAAGATGTTTGTCCCGCCCTCAGATTCATCTGATTGGTCCTTTTTTACAAACTGACATTACTCCAAGTGGAGCTACAGAAAGGCGCAACCAAAGACATCTATTTGGCGCATGCGTACATAGTTCAACAGTTAAGCACAGATTAAACACAAGAACCCGTACCCTACACGAACGACCCCTAATTCAACTTTAGTCTGACGAAAATGAGACACATAATGAATACATGCATATAAACACTTCTCTAATGGAGAGTGTGGGATGCCACCCCAATTATTAGTATTAAAGTCTGTTCTCTAGCTGTGCTGCCACCCCCTTCCTCTCGCTTTCTCTCTCCAGCCTCAAATTTATTCTCCTCCGCGGGTGCAGTTTTAGTGGTGGGCCGTGCGTCGCGGTGCAGAGAGGAGCAGCGTGCGGTGATTTTATTGCATTGCCTACAGGCTGCTTCAGCCACACGACTCGCTCGTGCCGCCCCCACCCTTCCACGCCGCAGATGAGGCTCCGCTCAGCCCGACGGTGGCTCCGCTACACCCCTCTTCCTCCATCCATCCCTCTCTCAAGGGGCCCCTGGGAGCCGAGGGTGGATTATTATGGAAATACTATCATCCACTGGCCCTCTGAAGCACAGCTGGGCAGGGCCATCATTACATGCATTGTGGCAATCTGTTCTGGGAAGGGCAAACGCGAACGTCACGGCGGCAGAGATGAGAGTGGCATGCATAGATCACATAAAATGTGTGTTGGATAAAATGCAAAAAACTTTAAAATGACCTCGATAAATTTTGTACTTTTTGCCTCCGGTTTTATTAGGGCTCCCTTGGAGCTGTATCTTATGGGACACGTGTAAATAAGACATTTCATCTCAAATATTTTATGTCCACTTGCATTACGGCCTGTTTCCTTTGCATCTCAGGAACTCTTGTGTTATGGCGCTGATATCAGCGTAATCTGTGCAGCAAACGTCACCGGTTTTGTTCCTGTCGAGGGACGGATGGCGTGTCCGTCTATCAATCATAGTCACCGGTCTGAGCGCTGACCAGCCTCTGAGTGATTGCGTTTAGTTCCTTACGAGATATTTCTGCCATGCTTGTTATCAGATTAACCCGCCCACTGAGGCTGATCATTCACTGCCCAATAAACGGGGTCAGTCACATCCATCAAATGACTGTACTCGCGCCTTCTGCTCCAATCTCATTTGCTTGCTCAAGTAAAGCTTTGGAAATGTAAACAAAACAATAACATCATAAAATCCTCATTTCGTTCATATGTAGCACATACATTTTTAGAAAAAGTCGATAAAAGCACATAATAGTCTCATGTTTAAGACAGAGGTGGTTGGGTGTGGAATTTGTCACAATGATCCATTAAAAATGCATAGAACCTCATTAACTTTTGCAGAGACTGAAAGCTCTTTCTTATAATCTCTTTCTTTTTATATCACTTCTTTTTATATATATTTGCAATATTAGATTCATGGCGACAGCTTTATGAGTGCAGGATCTGATCTGCTGAATTACCTGTGAAAAACCTTTTTGAGATTATACAAATGGAATGTTCAGATGAAATACTTATGACGTGTTGAATTTTATCTGAAACTATCTTCTAATTATATATATTTTTAATTGATTTACTTAATATATTTCAGTTTTATTTTGTACTATTATTTTATAAATATTGTTTTTATAATTTATAATTATTCTTTTATTTAATATATTTTTAAATTACATATGTGACCCTGGACCACAAAACCAGTCTTAAGTAGCACGGGTATATTTGTAGCAATAGCCAAAAATACATTGTATGGGTCAAAATTATCGATTTTTCTGTAAAAATGATGTTCCATGAAAATATTTTGTAAATTTCTTACCATAAATACATCAAAACTTAATTTTTGATTAGTAATATGCATTGCTAAGAACTTAATTTGAAGAATTTTTAAGGTGATTTTCTCAATATTTAGTTTTTTTTTTTGCACCCTCAGACCCCTAAATTATTGTCCTATACTAACAAACCATACGTCAATGGAAAGCTTATTTATTCAGCTTTCAGATGATGTATAAATCTCAATAAAAAAAATACCCCTGTGACTGGTTTTGTGGTCCATGGTCACATATAGATTTTTTAAAAATAATTATGATTGTTATAATTATGCAGTTTTTTTTTTAAATTGAGAAGCTGATGAACTATTTACTTTTTTTTGTGGTTTTAAAAAAATAATTTGTTAAACCACAGGAGGTTTAAAATGAACTAGGCAAAAAAAAATAATTATGAAAAATAATAATTAACAAAAAAACAGCACTAACTATTAGACCGAATGTGAAAATAGATGTTTTGAGATTATGAGTTGTTTGAGATAAAAAATGACATGCTGTATATCATCTAAAGCTATTTAAACAGCATTTTGCTAATTATATTATAGTTTTTATAATTTATTTATTATATATATTTTATTTATTTAATGTTGTATTTAATATATTTTTCAATTATTTATTTATTTATTATCGGAATTGTTATTTTTTAATTGTTGTTTTTAATGTAGACAGTTTTAATATTTACACCTTTTGTACTTTTAAAAAATTAATTTGTTAAACTGCAGGATGGTTTAAGATGAAAATCTTGATGCTGATTAAAATAAAGCTAATGGACATGCACCAACCTTCTGCGAAATCAAAATGAAAAAGTAGTACTTTTTGAAGTCGTTTCTGATTGCGTCAGTACAGCGTGCACATAGACATGCAAAACACGCTTCTTGTAATCAAACACACTCTCAGCATAAGGGCTTATTAATTATTAGTGCCCACTTGACTTCATATTGTGCTGCCGGTGGCCTGGTCAAAGATTATAATTACCACTTTGCTGTTTGTATCGTATTCATCTCCTCTTGCCTGTAGTACTGTATTACTCTCAGCATCTCTCCCTCTCTCTCTCTCTCTCTCCCTCTCCCGTACACAAGACCAAAAGTGCAGGCACATCATTTATTGATAAGACAAAAAGAATGTAATGAAATTATCAATGTTCTTGAATTAATTATGAACATGATTAAGAAAGCTAAAATCTCAGGAGCCGAGATCTCATTACCCATTCAGTCTCAGGGATTGCTTTCATTCAGGGAGAGGCAAAAGAAGCCGTCCACCCGGCCCGGCTCGAACAGTCCTCTCTTGCCCCTGCATGGAGCTCCTCTTTACCCTGCTACTCTGTCCCTGATTTATTCCCTCCCGCTCGCCGCGCCGGCCTGCGCCGCTCCGTCCTGCTGGAGCCAAATGAGATCCGCGACCGTTCGCACGCCGAGAGGTCCTGACCTTCCCCCTCAGACAGCAGCTCCTCGTTGGAGGTAAGACACACAAGCTGATTTTACTGGGGAGCAGCCGCTCGGCTCAGACTTAGTTTGCTGTCTGTGTGCTGGAAATTGTCTGTTAATACCGGGTGCGTTTGTCCTAATTGTGGATAATTACTTTTCTGCACTGTTGTGAAAAACTTTTTCCCCGTCTTGTGTTTGTACGGAGGGTGTGTTGAAGTCTGAGGAAGAAAAAAAATAGTTTTTTAAATCATGAAAATCCAATTTGGAATTTTCAGTTTGTCATTTGCATATTGACATTTCCTAAACAAGTCTTTGATTGATTAGAATGCATTCGAATGAACTGTAACATTTAAGGCCACAGAATATAAGAGGCCATTCATACAAAGTGTCATTAAACGTGTGAAACATTTCAGATATATTTAAATATGGAGATATATGGTTATTAGGAGTAATTTCTGTCAAATTAATAAATAATCTAAATGTCATATATATATATTTGAATATATTTACATTTATTTTTAAATGTTTTAATACATAAATAGGTTAAATATGAAAATATCTACCATAGTTCAATAAGTTTCATTTGGTTCGACAAAGGACTGAATAATTATGTTTTTAAAAAAGTTGCATATTAAGAGTTTCTTCGGGCGGGTGTCGCTCCAGTCATTTAGTATGTTTGCATTATTACTGTGCCTTCGCTGAGTATTTGTTTTCACCTGCTTGTTTAGTGTGAATCCAAATGAGTCGCTCCTGTGGAAACGAGTGTGAGAATGACAATTGCTAGTTTTTTTGTTTCTTTGGTCACATGGGGAAATGTGCACCAGTATATGGGCGTCCCCAAAGGAATGGAGCTGGGGTTTCAGAGTCCCATCTCTCCCAACGTCTCTGTCTTTCTCCCTTCCTGTCTACCTTTCTCATATCCCTGTTTTCTTGCCTCTTTTTTTCTTGTGTCTTCCCATCATCAGGCTCCAACACACACACATTTACTGCATTGTAAAGCCGCCCATCGGGGAACGGGTATGCAGTTGGCGAAGAACTTGTCGCGTCGTGATGATACTTTCTCAGCCGTTTCGAGGTCCTGCAGTAAACATGCATGTCTGTACTGTGACCTAAACAAATAAAAACACACCAAACTCTCATTATTCTTCCAGATAAGAAGACTCATGTTATTCGGTTTTAGAAAACGTGCGTTTTGCGCCCAGCCTCGGTCTCGGCGGATAAGAAAGCCTCTGGAGGATAATGAGAGCTCTCTGGCCCGAGGATTGATCCGTGTATTGGATCTCACATAAGACTGCTGTTACTGGATATTACCCAGCGCTATCGGCCAGCCGTGATGGCCTCGTGATAAGAAGTGCTTACCAAAGGGGAAGCTCCTACAGGGCAGATACGGTTTCTCAGCCGCCCTCGGGGGACCGTCAGCCTCATGCTGCTGAGCTCAGGAACTTTTTACCTCATCAAGTAAATTCAGACCCTTATCAAGTTACCAAGCAGGCCTCTTCCAGTCGAACAAATATTTCTGCCCATTGTCACTGTCAGTGCTAAAAGAGCCGGTCGCATTACAGGGTACCTGCTTTTCATTGATAACCGTGGACATTTGTGAGGTGATGGATTTGTTTGGGTAATTAGGAGAAAAGTGGGAACGTGCGCAACTTTATCTCTTCAGCAGTCTCCAAGACGAGTGCTTTCTCTGAGGCTGGGAGTCTTTAAGATTCTGAATCGTGTGGGATGAGAATTCCCAGACAAATTATTCGGAATTCACAGTTGGGAAGTTTTTATGTCCTTGGCATTGTTGACAATGCCACGTCCTGTAGCGCAGTTTAGTGAGTTCTAGATCTCTAAAAGACGCTAAGCTCTCAGATAATGAAGTGGTCGGTACATAATGTGCCATCTCAAGAGTTTTCCAGCCCTTCGTCGCGGTGTTTAGGGCCCAGCAGAGAGGCGATGTTGGAGTTTGTCAGCTCCGGCGCTACCGCTGCGGCAAAATTAGCCAGGTGGCATCTGGTACCCGCTGCCTGCCAGCGGAGGAGGGCCCAGATGGCGCGTTAAGCAGGCTAATTATTTCGACACAAAACTCTTGATATCGCAGCCCGCCAGGGTCCAGTTTCCCTCTTTTGAATCTTACTCACCGGGCTTTGTTTCGGAACCGCCCTCCCTCATTCTTAGTGAATGTGTCCTTGCGGGGATGAGTAACTGGATCCCACGAACTGGTGGTAAATTGTGAGCGATCCCATGCAGTGGGAAATGACAGCTGTAATGTTAGTCCTGAGAGGTGTCACGGTACAAAACGCCTGGCTGGTTTTATTAATTTACATTAATGCATGGATAGAGAACATCTTCAAATCTGTCGTACTATCTTCTGATGTTACCTGAAATGTGTACTTGCTATGTTTTTGGAGTTATACTGTCTCTAGCTTTGTTTGGACATGTTTTTAGGAGGTATTGAACCACAGCCCAGCATTGTGACTCTCAACTAGTAGGTTTTGACCTTAAAAATAATCGTTGTTCTGATAGGATCACTTAAATGCAATTTTTTGGGAAGAAATAAGATTATTTTATTTAGTAAGGATGCTTTAAATTGATCAGAATTGACAGTAAAGACATAATAAGGGTACAAATCGTTTTCTTTTTTCAAACAAATGCTGTTTGAACTTTCTAAACATTAAAGAATTTAAAAACAAAAAAGTATTTGTTTCCACAAAAATATTAACCATTTTTCATTAACCATTAATATTAACAATTTTCAACACTTATTCTAATCAGAAATGCCTTTTGAGCAGCAAATCAGCATATTAAACTGATTTCTGAAGGATCGTGTGACACTGAAGACTGGAGTAATGATGCTGAAAATTCAGCTTTGCATCACATGAATAAATTATATTATAAAATACAGTCAAATAGAAAACAGTTCTTTTAAATTATAATAATATTTCACATTTTTACAGTTTTTACTGTAATTTTTATTAAATAAATGCAGCCTTGATGAGTAAGAATAAACTATTTATGCTTTCCACAGTGTGTTTTATGCTGTGTGTCGAGATGGAAAAAACAATGAAATTCAAACCAAAACTGTCTATTTTGTCAACAATAAAATGTAAACTACATCTTATTTAGCCTACACTTTAAAAAATAAAGGTTCTTTACTGGCATCAATGGTTCTATGATGAGCCTTGAACATTCATGGAACATTTCAAATGCAGAAAAGGTTCTTTAGATTTTTAAAATGGTTCTTTTAGGAACTGTTCACTGAAGGGTTCTTTGGGAACCAAAAATGTTTTTTTCTGTAGAATCACTGCAAAAACACCATTTTGGAACCTTTATTTTTAAGAGTGTACAGTAAAAGAAATATCAGTGCTTGATTTTTAAGGCCAGTTTTGTTTGCTTTTTGTACTATTTAAATCATTTTCTGATACTGTAACCAACAATAAAAGTAGCAAAAAATGGTTGAATTGTATTGATGGGTAATATAACACAAAACGCTTACCAAACAATAATTCAGAGCTGAGCAGTGTGGGCAAATAAACGCGTAGTTTTGGCAGTGAATGGTCACCATTTCCCCATTCATTGACCGGGCCGTTACTGTCCAGCGATAGGGCCACTGAGTAATGGGTCAATAACGGCCAAGTCAGTGCGGAGCACCTGCTATCAGAGCGCCGCAATAACGCCGCAATACCTCTCGCTTTCCCTTAAGAGACCTCAGACCTCGTCATGTAGTCCAATCCAGAGTCCTTCTCATAATAAGGGTCACTTGCTAAGTCAACATTAAAAGCCTATTCCATTAGGAGTCCAAAATTACATGCGACTTTAATGTCTTACCGGCTTCAGTTAAGAGCGAAACAGCTCGCGTGCATTAGCAACACATGCTGAAATAGTCATGAGATTATTATCGAATCGCATTTTAGTATGTTTGGCAACACAGACGTTTTTTTATTCATGGCATACATCTGTTTCCAAGTCATGCTTTCCACATGCTTTATGATGGCTCTTTTGGGAGCTGCAGGTTGTAGAAAAACAATATTTACTGCACGCTGAATTTCCACCTCTGAGTTAAACCCTTCATTGATTGTGTATTGGGAGCAGTCAAGGCCAGGCCGTTTACACCACCCCTCCTCCTCCTCCTCCTCCTCATCTTCATCCTCTGGTGGGCAGCAACACCTCCGCCTCAATAAAGACAAGGTGCAGGCCTTCGACTGATAACCTGCTGACTCCTACAGCACAGGTTTCTCCTCTGAAATTGAGTCCTACATCATGATCAATTGGTTGTTGTCATGGATGAGTAATGCTACTTTACACACGTTATCCCAAACACACACACACATGCGCTTTAATTAAAACACTTTCATGGACCATTTAAGCAGAAAGGATACAGTCCATTATGTAGGTTTTTGCATGGTATATTTTGGTTTAAATTAAAATAATTCTAGCATCAATTCTAGCGTCACATTTTTTGTAATAACACCAGACTGATGCATTTAGACAAGAGTCAATATATAACTGATTCTTATATATACAGTTGAGGTCAAAAGTTTACATTCACCTTGCAGAATCTTTTATCAAAGAATCATTTTTATCAAAATAAGAGGGATCATACAAAATGCATGTTATTTTTTATTTAGTACTGACCTTCAGGTTCCACAAATTCTTTGGTTTTTCAGCATTTTTCAGCATTTTTGTGTATTTAAAACCTTTCCAACAGTGACTGTTGTTTTTCTGAAGAACAGCGGACAGTTTAACTGTTCAGGACAAACAAGGGACTCATGAACAACAATCACTAAACAACTATCACTTTGTATGATCCCTCTTATTTTTTATAAAATAATTAACATTTTGCAGATTCTGCAAGGTGTATGTAAACTTTTGACCTCAGCTGTAATTCTTGTATTACGATAGATAAAAATCAGTCCTCTGCAGTGAATGGGTGCCGTCAGAATGAGAGTCCAAACAGATGATGAAAACATCACAATAATCCACAAGTAATCCACACCACTTAAGTCCATAAATTAACATCTTGCAAAGTTTATAATTAACAAATTCATCATTAAGGCAATTTAAATTGTTGCTTCTGGCCAAAATACGAGTCCATAATCCATAATAACTCTTCCTGTTGTCCTCTCACATCACAATCCACCAACATATTTGTTTCAAACTGTTTTGAATTGTTTTTGCTTCTAAACGGTGCTTAATCTGTGCATATTTCTCTCCTGATTCAGATGAAACAACCTTTTCACTGGAGAAAGCAATATTATGAATAAAGGACTCGTATTTTAGCTAGAAGCAATGGTTTGATGGATTTGTTTCTTACAAAACATGCAGTTTTTCACTTCGCAGGATGTTAACTGATGAACTGGAGTGGTCTGGATTACATTTGGATTATTGTGATGTTTTTATCAGCTCTTTCGACTCTCATTCTGATGGCACCCATTCACTGCAGAGGATCCATTGGTGAGAAAGTGATGTAATGATAAATTTCTCCAAATCTGTTTTGATCAAGAAACAAAATCATGCGCATCTTGGATAGCTTGACGTTTTCAGCAAGTTTTTATTTTTGTGTGAACTGTTCCTTTAAAGTAACAGTAATACTAATGTTAATGTTATAAATAAAAAAATTAGAGTGTCCATTGAGAGGGACAGTGCAGTTTATAAAATCAGTATGCAAAGAGATTTATAACAGTATGGACACTGGAAAAAAA
>JAHKKF010536105.1:0-12615 GCA_019740295.1 Labeo calbasu
CTGAAAGAATTTGATTCCTAAACTGATTCACTAAATGAATCAGATTCCTGGCTGTACTATTAAACAATTTTTAAAACAAACTGATTCACTAAAAGAAACTGATTCCTAGCTGTACTGTTAAACAAACTTTGAAATAAATGGATTATCTAAAAGAATTCGATTCCCAAACCGATTCACTAAAAGAATTTGATTCCTAGCTAAACTGTTAAACAAACTTTGAAATAAATCAATTCACTAAAAGAATTTGTTTCCCCAAACTGATTCACTAAAAGAATTTAATTTCTAGCTAAACTGTTAAACAAACTCTGTAACAAATTAATTAATTAAAAGAATTTGATTCCCAAACTGATTGACTGAAATAATTAGATTCCCAGAATGATTCACTAAAATAATTAGATTCCTAGCGATACTGTTAAACAAACTTTGAAATAAATCAATTCACTGTAAGAATTGGTTTCCCAAACTGACTCACCAAGAGAATCAGATTCCTAGATATACTGTTAAATAAACTTTGAAACAAACAGATTTACTAAAAGAATTGGATTCCCAAACAGATTCACAAATGAATTAGATTCCTAGATAAACTGTTAAACAAATTTTGAAATGAATCAGTTCACTAAAAGAATTAGATTCCCCAAAATGATTCACTAAAAGAATTAGATTCCTAGCTAAACTGTTAAACAAACTGTGAAACAAATTGATTAAAATAGTTTGATTCCCAAACTGATTCACTAAAATAGTTTGATTCCCAAACTGGTTCACTAAAAGAATCAGATTCCTAGCGATACTTTTAAACAAACTGTGAAACAAATTGATTAATTAAAATAATTTGATTCCCAATTTGATTCACTAAAATAATTCCAATCCCAAACTGATTCACTAAAAGAATCAGATTCCTAGCGATACTGTTAAACAAACTTTGAAACAATTAATTCACTAAAAGAATTGGTGTCCCAAACTGATTAACTAAGAGAATCAGATTCCTAGATATACTGTTAAACAAACTTTGAAACAAACAGATTTACTGAAAGATTTGGATTCACAAACGGATTCACTAAATGAATCTGATTTCTGGCTGTTCTATTAAATAAACTTTGAAACAAATGGATTGTCTAAAAGAATTAGATTCCCAGCTAAACTGTTAAACAAACTTTAAAATGAATCAGTTCACTAAAAGAATTTGATTCCCCACACTGATTCACTTAAGAATTAGATTCCTAGCTAAACTGTTAAACAAAATGTGAAACGAATTGATTAATTAAAAGAATTAGCTGTACTCTTAAACAAACTTTGAAACAGATGGATTCACTGAAAGAATTGGATTCCCAAACTGATTCACTAAATGAATTAGATTCCTAGCAATACTATTAAACAAACTTTGAAACAAACCGATTCACTAAAAGACTATTGAACTATGTACTATGTACTATTAAATATTAAGTAGTATAGCTAGGAATCTGATTCTTTTAGTCAATCAGTTTGTTTAAAAAAAAAAAAAAACATTTCAAAAAGAGTCAGTTCACCAGTTCAGTCTGCTCATCACTAAATTCCCTTAACTCTCTGTGCTTTTAATACTAGTATTTCTAGTTGCCTACACTTTGACAAACTTGCTTCAAAGTTGTTTTCCCAGCACTAGGTGACTCCTGATTTGAGAATTATGATTTTTTTATTGCATTAATTTCCACGTAAGTTAACTGAATGATTATTTCAACAGCTGAGCAGTTAATACCCTGCTGAAAAATGTAGGTACGTCAGTAGCGTTGCTGCGTTTACTCCTCAACACCGTGCTCACGGTTTCTGACAGACCTCTGGAGTGTTTGCGTGTGCGTTACTGTATGTTTTCATGCTCTTTTAAGTGTGTGTTGTCATGGTAACCTCTCGCAGGAGCATTCTGGGCGTGTGTTCCGACTGCAGTTTGATGAGTTCCAGATTATTAGCAGTTCCCATGACGACACAATCCTTATATGGGACTTCCTGAATGTCTCCACCAATGGCCAGCCGGAGAGGCGATCGCCCTCACGGACATATACATACGTCTCCAGATAGCAGGTACAGACACAGCCCAGAGTTTTCAATCATTTGCCAGATATGTATTTCGTTATGGTTTTTCATCGTTTTTGGTTTAGTTAAGCTTTAAGTATGTTTGGTGATTTTACATGTTTGTCAGAAAACCCATAAGTTGTTGAGTTTCATTTTTGTTCATATTGTAGTGGTAGTTTTTGTCCAAAAACTATTTAATTTTCTTGTGTTTATTATAATTATCTTTTTATTTTATGTTATGTTAAGTTATATTTATATTATTTATGTTAAAACCATAAAATATTAAATACAAAAAAAAAAAAAAAAAATCAGTTATTTGTATGTTAAATACTTTTCTTTAGTTGTTCATGTCATTTGTGTTTATATTGTAGTGGTTATTATATTTACAATTTATTTTTCATATATTTTAAAATGCATTTATTAAAATATTTTAGTTTTTTAGTGTTTATTGTAGTTATCGTTTTATTATGGTAATTTATATTTATGTTAAAACCACAAAGTATTAAATACAACTGTAATTTTGTTGATAGTTTATTTTTAATTTATTTGGTAATTAAATACTGTTAAGTTGTTTATTTTTAATTTATTTGGTAATTAAATACTGTTATTTAGCTGTTTTGTTTCATTTTTGTTGTTATTGAAGTGGTTTACAATTTTACTATTTATTTTTCATGCATTTATTAAAATAGTTTTTGTCTAAAATTCTGTTTAGTTTTCTAGTGTTTATTATAGCTGTCTTTTTATTTTTATTATACTAATTTATATTTATGTTAAAACTACAAAACATTAAATATGAAGATATTTTTGTTTGTAGTTTATTTTTTAATGAATTTGTTCATTAAATACTTTTCTTTAGTTGTTCAGTTTCATTTTTGTTCTTATTGTAGTGGTTATTATATTTACAATTTATTTTTCATGCATTTATTAAAATAGTTTTTATTTAAAATTCTATTTAGTTTTCTAGTGTTTATTATAGTTATCTTTTTATTTTTATTATATTAATTTATATTTATGTTAAAACCACAAAATATTAAATACAAAGAATTTTCATTGGTAGTTTATTTTATTTTTTTTGGAAGTTTTCTTTCATATTGTTGGTTATTATATTTACAATTATTTTTCATAGTTTTAAGAATGCATTTATTAAAATAGTTTTTTGTCTGAAATTTTGTTTAGTTTTCTAGAGTTTATTATAGTTGTTTTTGTATTTTATTTTATATTATATTAATTTATATTTATATTTATATTTATATTATTTACGTTAAAACCATAAAATATTAAATACAAAGTTAATTTTTGTTGTTAGTTTATTTATATTTGTTCATTAAATATCTCTATAGTTTCATTTTATTTTTCTTCATTGTTGTAATCATTATTATAGTTGTAATTTTTTTTTTTTTGGTTTGTCTATAATTCTATTTCCTTCATTCATATTTCAGTGTTTATTATAGTTTGTCTTTATTTTATACATGTTATTTTTATGTTGAAACCTTAAAAATATTAAATAAGAAAATATTTTTATTTTGTAGTATTTATTAATTTCTATATATTTTTTTCTATATTTTTGTTTTTTAGTTTTGAAAATGTATTTGTTCTTGTCTATAATACCATTTAGTTTACATTCATACTCTAGTCATTATATTATTAAATTATGTGATTTTAAAATAATAAAATGCTAAATATGAAAGCATTTTTCACTTATTCATATTGTAGTGGTTATTATAGTTGCAATTTATTCTTCATTCTTTTAAATTATTTTTGATTGTCTCTCTCACTCCTATGTCTGTCTCATCCATTCAGGTGCCTCTTTTATGTGCCAGTGTGTCCTGGGAGAGCTGAGAGCTGATTGGTTGTTGGCCGTGTCCGTCACAGAATGGTGCCTAAGGATCCGACTCCTCTTCTCTGACTATAAACTTACACAAAAACATACACAGATTCATGCTTTGCCAAACACACAGACACACACACACACACACACACACACAAGCCACACTAAAGATTCAAACACTCATACCATTGGGTTTCAGCACTGTTCTGCTTTATCTAATGGGGAAAAGACAAGCACAATCACACACACGGACGTTCAACAGCTTCAAACCGTATCTTTACTATCACTGCTGCTCAAATAACCAGAAAATCTGCACTACTAATAGCTCATATCCACACGGGGATCACTGAAGCTGGGACTGTAGGAGTGACGTACGGGTGAAGGACACGTGAATGAGACTTTGCGAGAGAAAGGGACTCGGACGGTAGCAACCTCTCGCGTAAATGAAAGGAAATAGAGCGGTGAAGGTTCAGGACGTCTGCCGCCTTTGGTTTTCATGCCACATCTCTCTTCAGGACCAGGGACACACGTGTTTTTCAGGATGACGGCGTGAAGCAGAGGTCCGTCTGCATGCATGCGAGGATCAGCTGGGTGACTGTCTGCTCTGATGCCTCTTTCCCTTTTGTCTTAGTTTTTATGATTTTGTTTTTCTATTTAATTGGCCTCTTCATCTCTCCCGTATGGTTCTGCTAGGCATTGTATGTCTTTGTCACTCAATGTCTGGTTTGATTTCTTTCTGCCTGCTTGCTCATCGAGGGCTGAATCTAGTTGTAAACAAAATGTCTTGTCAGATTGTGTTGTATATTAAAAAAGAGTTTTTTAAGAAAAAGTATTGTGAATAAAGTACTTGACCATGTATCACTCTAAGGCCTGAAACATATTTTACGTAAGTGCACAAAGTTGCATTTTCCTCTTTGCTCAGTTTTTGTCTTTCAGGTCGACTGAGGTTATGGCGGAGGGAAGGTTTGAAGAGAATCTTCCTGAACAGGTTAGTTGAAGTTAAATAAGCTGTTGGCATGTTTTTTAGCAGCTACCTAAATAATAACAGGTCGGTTTTAAAGTCACAGATGTGTGAAGGAAACTATCAACTCCTTGTATGCTGAAGTTTATTACACAGTAATGCAACTCATGCAAGAAGTTGGTTAAGTTTGTTTAATGGGTTGCCTCAAGCTGTTCCATAGAGTATGCAAAGCAATGACATTTTAGTATCATTGATATACTATTACTGTTTTAGTATTTTGAATTACATTATTTATTTTTTTTATTTTTTGTTTTAATTTGAATTTTAGTAAAAGTTTCAGTAATTTTGTTGCATTTGTCACTTTATTATGTTTTTATTTTTTGATATTTATTTGTTTATTAAGTTATTTTAGTACTTAAGAAATGTTGCCTTGTTTTTTTATGTTTTATTTAAATTAGTGGTACTTACATTTCAAGTAATGAAAATATTTTTTATGGTTTTACTTAACTATAGTAACCCTGATACGTAGAGCAGGGGTTTTCAATCTTTAAGATACCATGGACCACCAAATTATTTATTTATTACTTACTTTTCTATTTTCTGTTTTAATTTGAATTATAGACCATTTCGCTAGATGTAAACAACACAGGTCCAGAAGCACTTCCTGTTTTTTTTTTGTGTTTTATTTATTTATTTTTTTCACATATACAAATACATCTTAAAGGTGCTAATGATGTTTGTGTAAAGTAAAAAAAAAAAAGAAACAGGAAGTGTATCGGGACCAGTATGTTTACATCTAGCGAAATGTTCTATAGTAAAAAGTTAGTAAAAGTAAAATAGTAAAATAGTTTGTTTGCTTGTT
This sequence comes from Labeo calbasu, assembly GCA_019740295.1. Classification (NCBI taxonomy): domain Eukaryota; kingdom Metazoa; phylum Chordata; class Actinopteri; order Cypriniformes; family Cyprinidae; genus Labeo; species Labeo calbasu. Next base: position 5,692 of record JAHKKF010536105.1, read on the forward strand.
TGTTTAGTTATTTTAGTGCTAGAGAAATATTGCCCTGGTAACTAGCTGTGTGTGTGTATATATATATATATATATATATATATATATATAATTTTATTTTTATTTATGTTTATTATATTTCAAATAATAAAATATTTTGTATGGTTTTAGTTAACAATAATAATCCTAATACTTAGAGCAGGGGTTTTCAATCTTTTATATGCCATGCACCACAAAACTATTTATTATTTATTTTTCTATTTTCTGTTTTAATTAGAATTTTAGTGAAATATATTATTATTATTATTATTATTATTATTATTTATTTATTTATTTATTTTTATGTTATTTTCGTATTTTAGTGCTAGAGAAATGTTGCCCTGGCAACTAGCTGAAATAAAAAATTTACTTTTTTGTGTTTTATTTTGGTAATTTTTTTTATTATATTTCATTTATTTGGTTTTAGTGGGAGGAAAAAAACAACAACTAAAAAGTAAAAATACTTATTTTATACTGTGAAAAAGTAATGTTAGAATTATGTCTAAAATATTATCTGGAGAATATTTTGAATATTTTAAATTTAATTACTTAATTTAAATGTAATTTATTTTAAACATTTTTTTAATTTATTCAAATTTTATTTTATTTTAATTAGTTTATTTCAGAATTTAGTTTATTTATTTCATTTTAATTCAGAAAATCCTGATTGATTTTCAGTACTAATCAATATGACCTTATTTATTTATGTTTTATTTTTTTTATTTTTATTTATTATTTTTTTTTTAATCTATTTTTTAATATATTTATTTTAGGGCTGGTAAGCGATTAAATTTGTAATCTAATTACTTGCATGATGTGGCGATTAATTAATCCAATTAATTGCAAATTAATCGCACATCAAATTTGGCTGAGAAATTGCTTCCAAAAGATCATTTAAAGTGGTTGTGTACAGCATCAAACGGACATTACATCTTTTGGACCATGAGGGCGAGTAAATGATGGCACAATTGTCATTATTGGGTGGGTGAACTATACCTTTAATTTATTTTATTAATTTAATTATTATTACTATGGAAATATGAAATTATTTCTTTAATGAAATGATACTCTAAATAATTAACTAAAAATAGTGGTAAATGCCTTAATCACTAAGTCATCGAGTCATTTAATAATTCATTTGATTTGTTCAAATGGCTGATTCATTCAGGAGTGAAGTAGAATCACTGGGCTTGTTCGACTTGAACGAATCATCACCATCACCAAACAGACAACATTATGTCTAAAATAACACAACTAGCGCTGTCAGTCCATGAAAATTTTTTATCTAATTAATTACATGATGTTTCGATTAATCTAATTAATCGCACATCAAATTTGGCTGTGAAATTACTCCCAAAAGTCATTTAAAGTCATTGTTGTGTAAGGCATCAAACAGACATTACAAAAAGTCTTCAAAATACCTTCTTTCATGTGTCAAAAAAGAAAGGTTTGAAACGACATGAGGTTGAGTAAATGATGACTTAATTATTTTTTTTTTTTTTTTTCTTTTGGTGAACTATTAATTTGAACTATAAATGTTTTTATTATTTTTATTATTATATATATTTTTTTTTATTATTATTTTTATGAAACAATACTAATAAGTCAGCAGGTGGCGGTAAATGTCTTCGATTCGTTCAAACAGCTGATTCATTCAGGAATGAAGTAAATGGATCTCTTTATGAATAAGCCTTTTAATCATTGGTTCACGAGTTCATTCAAAATGCGGATTCATTCAGAAACTAAACACCCTGTTGTTGCACTGAATCATATTTGTCAACAGTCAACTATATAAAATATAGCTTAATAATAAGATGACGTACAGGTCTGGGGGCGGGGCCAGTGCCTTAACTGCGTTAAAATATTTTAATTGCGTTTTATCATAACTAATTAGTTAAGTTAAGGTGTTAAACTGACAGCCCTAAACCCAACATTAACTTCTTTCTTATTGAACTGTTGTATAAGATCATTATCACATTTGCACTTAGCCTATTGCTCTGTGATATTGCTTTACTATATGTAATTATGAGACAAAAACGCAAACGGGCATTTTGCCCAATATCTTGAATTTTAGGGACTAACTATGTTCTCTAGGCTCCATCATGCAGTGAGTTGTTGCCCTGCCTCATTTTTGTCATCAGTCAACTGTATGAAATGTCAGATGATCCACATGAGTCTGGGGCAGGACAAATGTGTTAAAGGCGTTAAAGGAGAAGTCCACTTCCTGAACATCAGTTCACAAATAATTTACTCACCCCCTTGTCATCCAAGATGTTCATGTCTTTCTGTCTTCAGTCGTGAAGAAATGATGGTTTGAGGAAAGCATTTCAGGATTTTTCTCCATATATTGGACTTCATTGGTGCCCCGATTTTGAACTTCCAAAATGTAGTTTAAATGCAGCTTCAAAGGGCTCTAAACGATCCCAGCCAAGGAAGAAGGGTCTTATCTAGTGAAACGATCAGTCATTTTTTTGGAAAATAAAAATTTGTATGCTTTTTAAGCGCAAAAGCTTGTATAGCACAGGCTCTGGGATGCGTGTTTACGACGCTACGTACTATTGAATCACGTCGAAAGATCACGCAGAACTACAGACCCAGTGTTTACAAAGCGCAAAGACTAAGAAAGTGCAAGTAAATCAAACGTTGTTTACAAACAAAAAGATACAACGATGTCGGACGATTCTGAAGTTGTAGGAGAAAATAAGATGGAGTTTTTCACCATTCTCTACTTTTTTGAGTCGGAGTACACAGATGATGAACTTACATGATTCATAGTAGTGATGGGATGTTCGGATCATTTTAGTGTCTCTGACCTTTGAGTCTCGTTCAGCAAAATAAATAAATCTTTTTTCTAGTAATTTCGTTCATCTCTCGAGTCTTCGGGTTTGAGTCGTTCGTTCATCACGTGACAGCAACATAAGATGAACGAACGACTCGAAACACTCGAAGACTCGAAACAGGTGAACTAATTCCGGTACAGAACCTAATAGGATGTTGCACATGCACGACTGAATGAATCACTCCCCGAGACAACTTGTTGTTCCTGAATCACAATAAAGATTCGTTTAAAATGAACGAATTGTTCAAGAACGACCCATCACTAATTCGTAGCGTCGTGGATGTGCATCCCAGAGCCTGTGCTACATGAGGTTTTGTGCTTAAAAAGTATACAAATTTTTATTTTTCGAAAAAAAAAACAAAAAAAAATGACCAATCATTTTGCTAGATAAGACCCTTCTTCCTCATTTAGAGTCCTTTGAAGCTGCATTTGGGAAGTTCAAAATCGGGGCACCAATGAAGTCCATTATATGGAGAAAAATCCTGAAATGTTTTCCTCAAAAACCATAATTTCTTCACGACTGAAGACAGAAAGGCATGAACATCTTGGATGACAAGGGGGTGAGTAAATTATTTGTAAATTGTTGTTATGGAAGTGTAGTTCTCCTTTAATAATTTTAACGCATGTTTTTTTTAACCATAATGAATCTAATTAACACGTTAAATTACCAGTCCTAATTTATTTTAATCATAGTCTTAATATGTTGCTGACCTCATGTGTTTAATTTAGCTGAGTTAAACTTCAGAAAATCCTGATTGATTTACAATATTAATCAGTATGACCTTTGACCCCAGTAGTTCCCCTGTAATAATGAGAATATGTAATCCAGCATGTCCTTGCTGTTGTCAGAGCGCCCACTAGGTGTCACTGGACATCTACACTCTCTCGTTCTATCTAGACTGACCTGAGTTCATCCAGACTGAACAAGCCTGAACGTTCCTGATGAGCTGCTGGTTAAAGCGCTTGATTGATTCAATAATAAACGGATGACAGAGCGCCGTGGGCTGGGGATTATTCCAGACTCGTGCCAAGAGAGAGAATTCTTCCAGAAATCCTGTCCTGTCTTGGTTTGTGTGATGAACACTCTGACAAAGGCAGTCCATCAAAGTGGAGCCAGTAGTCTCATTTTCTTTTAACAGATTATAAAACTTGTTTGTAACTTGCAGGTTTGAACTTATTCAGCAGGGTCAGTTTTATCTGAGGCAATCCTAAAATTATACCTTGAGAAAATAATAATATGAAAGTCAAAATATTATTATACATGTCTAAACTTATCTGGAATTTTTTTTATTTTATAAGATGTATACATTTATTTATTTACTTATTAATTTGTTTTACTCAACGATAAACAGTTTTTGTTTAAGTCGTTTTTTTTTTTAAATCAATTTTTTTTTTATGAATTTATTTTTATATTTTTGTTTAACACTGTTTTTCTCTAAACTGGTTTCCAGTTTTAAAACCACTTGCTTATAAGAGCATGCTTCTTACCTCAGGCCGTCAGTGTTAAGATTTAGGAAAATCCTATTTGATTATCTATAATAGAAAAAAAAACGGACAAACATTCAACATAAGTCAAGAGACTTATATTAAAAGCTTTAAAAACCAATTCTGATTCCAAAAACAACTCAGAAATTGCTAATTGCTAACATAAACGTCTCCGTAAATAAATACGTAAATAACAAAAACACTCCATACTAGCTTCCTTCGATTAAACGCAATCGGAAACGCCCCCTTGATCTGAACGGTAATCTGATTGGCTGGCTGAGTGCGAGCTCTGCACAGGTTCCTGAAATATGATTGGCTGATAGAAGTGTTGTTCCAGTTGGATAAAACACATTACGCTCGACCTCTGCCAAACACCTTCACCCCTGGGTGGACTTATGCTTGGAAATGTTAATATGTCCTCAATGGGTTTTCCTTGGCAAACTAAGGTATTTAAATGCATAAATGTCACTCGTCCAGAATAGATTGGAAAAGTTCACAACAAACGGGCGAACAGAGTGCGCAACCTAGCACAGGCAGGTTCAGAAGAGGCCACAAGCCGTCTTTTCCCCAACATTCCCAAACAAACACAAACAATCCCAAACGCTGCACCTGTTAGCGGTTCCTGGCGCACCTCGAGACTCTCCCCCATTTCAAACAATTCCTCTGGCTTTACAGCCAGCGGCCGACATGAGAATGTTTGTCTGGGAATGTTGAGGCGATTCAGCCCATTTCAGCCACATACATCTTCAGAAAGGGCATTTGTCTTTGGAGAGTTTTATCGTCGTGGGCCTGTGCGTCTTCACGGATTGGAAAGGGGGAATGTGTGTCAGAAGTAATTTGTTTGTGGTGTCGGCGAGAGAGAGAGGGAGCACTTAATGCTCGTTGTTTTACATTGTGGGTCTGGCTGCGGCGCGTCAGTGTCGTTGTGGTTTGCTGTGCTGAAAAGTAAGTGTGTGTGTGTGTGTGTGTGTGTGTGTGATGGAGCTGTGGTTATTCACTGCACAGCAAAATGACCTGGATTCAGTCTTTACGCTGCGGTATTAGTGGCCTTCTAGTGAATATTTTGGGGCTGGATGTTACCCATGTTACAGAAAAGTTATGATGTGTGTTTTAGTGTCATGAACAGATGTCCAGGTCATATTTCACTCCAACATCAAAGGTTAAACAAAAAAAAAAAAAAAAAAAAAAAAGAGAGAGAGAGAGAGAGAAAAATGATATTTAATGTTATGTAAATTAAGCATTATAATAATAATTATTATAATTATTATTTCCATTTGTTTATTTATGTCATTATTTTTCCTATATTTTCAAAAATTATTATAACCATAATGTTAAAAAAATCTAATTGTCATATTTAAATGCTTACTTAAATGTGTATAAAAATAATGTTTTAAAAAAAATTAAGCATTCAGACATGATGTATTATAGCAATGACAATTAGATTTTCTTAACATTATGGTTTTAATAATTAAAAAAAATAGTGAAAATGTCCAAATTAAATAATAATAATAATAATAATAATAATAATACAAGAATATAACATATTTAAAAATGTGTCTCTTTCTATTATTATTATTATTATTATTATTATTATTATTATTATTATTATTATTATTATTTGCTTATGTGTTTATGTATGGCATTATTTTCCCTATATTTTCAAAAAATTATTATAACTATCTAAACATATCTACTTGTCATTACTGTAATAAATCATGTCTGAATACTTAAATGTGTATAAAAATGTTTTTAAAAATAATGTATTTAAGCATTCAGACATGTATTATAGTAATGACAATTAGATTTTCTTAACATCATAGTTTAATAATTTAAAAACAGTAAAAATAATGTAAAAATTAAATTAATATTAAATTATTATTATTATTATTATTATTATTATTATTATTTTACATTTGTGTCATTGTTTTCTTAATATTTTCATAAATTCTTATCAAATGAAAAAAATCGAAAAACGCATTGTTAGATTATTAGTATAATATCGTTATTATTATTATTATTATATTATTTTGCATCTTTGTCATCGTTTTCTTCATATTTTCATAAATTCTTGTCATGTAAAAGAAATCTAATAATTTATTGTTAGATTATTAGTGTAATAACGTTATTATTATTATTATTATTATTATTATTATTATTATTATTATTATTATTATTATTAATTTATTTGACATTTTCTTCACATTTCTTTGTACTTTTAAAAAGTGGACTGTGAAAAGAATCAAATTGTCATTACTGTAATACATCATATCTGTCATACTTCATAACAATAATGATAATAACAGTGACATTGTATTCTTCATATTTTCATAAATTCTAAAAAAAAAATCTAATAACTTATTGTTAGGTTATTAGTATAATAACAGTATTATTATTATTATTATTATTATTATTATTATTATTATTATTATTATTATTTTGCATTAGTGTCATTGTTTACTTCATATTTTCATAAATTCTTAAGTGAAAAAAAAAAGTTAAAACCAGCACAACACATTCCACTACGATGTGGAAATACTTTATTATTTATTTTATTTTTGTATTATGGTAATAAGTGATTCATA
>JAHKKF010536107.1:0-14631 GCA_019740295.1 Labeo calbasu
ACATTACAGCACAACTGAGATCAAGCTCAACCTCCATCACAGCACCCTGGCCTTTATCTTACCTGCCTACAAATCCAGAGCGCCTGCCATTTCTGGGCCAGAGAGACCTGGTGTGCGAAGTGTGTGTGGATAACTAAAACTGTCAGACTTTGAATTAATCATTTTAAGAGAAACTATCTTTGGAAAGGTGAAACGCAGAACTCCGAAGCCGTGTAAAGCTGGTGCAGACTCTCTTGTATATTGCTAACTGAGAAGATGTTTGGATGCAAGGAGTTCTCTTCACTTCTAGTTGGGAGCGTGACGGATGATTCGGAGGAGTGAAATATTGTGAAGCAATATGTTGACTCAGGATTCTGGAGATTAAGGAGGTGGGCGCCACAGTGGTGTTGAGTTTGGGAGGGGAGTAGACTTCCTTTGGTCCTTCCAATCGCAAAATCCGACACCGCGCGCCCTGCCCTGTGCAACTTCAGTGCTACGTGGAGATTCAAGACGAGTTCTGCTGCAGTTTTTGTACAGATCAGACCGCGACCCCGAGCCACTAGGAGCTACAGATTGCGGTTTCTCGGATTAGAGGCAGAGCCATAGCATTATGGCTTCCGGCGACTGTTTTTTGACAGCAGATGTGCTGAAATATATGTATGATATAAAAATTAACAAAAGAAAAAAAAAACAATGTGATTAGCACTTGCTTTTTTTTAATATGTTAATATGTGTTTCTGATCTACAAATATGATTTTAATGCTTTCTCATGTAGTTTTGTATTTTCAGGCAAAAAAAAAATCTTACTGTATTTGAATGTCTTTTATTTTATTATATATTATTATTATTATTGTTATTAATATTTTTGTTAGCACACATTAGGCTTGCTGTAATCATACTCGTGTCTCAGCATATAAGTTCTTTCTGTGAAAGAGGAATAACAAAGAAAAAAATCAGAAAACTAACACTAAATTGTCCTCCAGCATTTTTTTTTTTTTTTTTTTTAATGAGGTGACTTAAGTTTATGTGAGCGATTGAAGTGTGGAACTTACGGTTGTGCAGGTACATAAATGTTCGCATCACCTTTGTTGCTGCCATAATTAGAAAAAGGGTTATTTTTGCCTGTTTTATTTATCTTTCTCCTTCTCAAGTTCCCTTTCAAAATATTCGGAGCTTTAATCTCCAAGCGGTTTGAAGTGTTAACCAAGGGCCCAAAGAATTCTGAAACATGTTTGTTAATCTTAGAATGTAAAGCAAAGATTTCTATTAAAACAATCCCAGAGCATTTTCATTCAGCTAATTTTTTTGTCCACACAGTCATAGCATCCTGAAAATGCCTCTTGACTTTTAAAAGCATTTTTATTGCATTCTTTTGGGCCCATGGCCTGACTTGTGCCTGTTTTCAGTACGATAGCATTTTTGAAAAGCGTTGCTGGAGTTGGTTATATCGGAGGCCTCTGGCCTCTTCGAAGCTGAGACAAGTATCTCTACAGCCCCATTGTCTTTTTGCCCCTCAAACTCCATCTATGTGTAATGTGGTGACTGTGGCTTCTCATGCAGCCTGAATTTTATGCATGTGTACCATAACATCTAGACTTAATATATTGTGAAGTCTTCAATAACCATTATGTAGATGCTAGTATGAATTTAAAAAGGGTTTAATTTCCTAGAAAAGAACAGAAACTGGTCATTTTTAAGAAAATAAACTTTATTAGATCAACACTGGTTGTGCTTGATTTTGTCCTGACGATACCTTTGACAGGAAGTTTGCTGTTTTAATCGCCTGCTTTATATGTTGCACTACTTTCCGATAAAACCGTAGCCTGAAAACCCCTAACATCTGTCACTACGCTTGATCAGTACAGTATACTGCCTTCAAGAGCTTGTTCAACATGATTCGATTACAGTTATTATAAGACAAAGCCACCCTGATTGCAGGTGTCGCCTTCCTGTAATAACTTAATGCAGATACTCGACTTGTTCAAATAACGTAAGGTCCTCGAAACGGCGCCTTGCGCCGTAGGAGACTTTTACAGCGGTGTGCTTTATCTAGTCTGATAAGAATAAGTTGTTATTGACTGAATTCATGAACCCTTCGCTTTCCACAATTCCTGAGTAAATATGCGCCATCTATAGGCAAACAGCCTGAACAAACCTTTCAGATTCGGAAATCTGCTCAACCGCATTGATTTTTAGATATTTTGTGGCATGTTGACACACTCAGGTTTGGAGTATTTTATTTTTGTTCTTTATTCTGCGTGGTTTTGTTTTAGATGAGATAATAGATCATCCTTAACTCTTCGAAAGGACAATAATCTATGTTCAAAGGTTCTCTGTGGCCTGTTTTTAGATTATAGGCTTCAGCTCGCTTTTGAGATTGTATTCATTACATGCAAAGAGCTTGTTACATGCAAGGATAGAGTTTTGAGAGAGTACTTGCACACAAAGTTTTCCACAATTTAGTTTGGGTCATTGTCTACTACTATCCATACACACAAAAAATGTGCTTACATTTATCAGAGAAACAAAAACTAAAATAATAAAAAACATTTCAGACACATGACGGGTAGGTAGTTCAAACTTTTAAGGCCAAATAAATGGAAGTGTGTAGTGTTTACACATACTAACAGCCTTGAACTTGCTTATCTTGGTAAATGTGTGGAACTGGATTGTATATTAAACTGGATGGCCTGTTTTAAGGCAGAAAAAAACAAGGAGGCTGCACTTAAAATATAACTGAAATGACCCACATCTACATCTTATAAAACAAAGTGACATGAGAGAAATTAGAAATGAAAGCTGCAAGCAGCATTGAAAGGGCCCTTGCACACGGGCAAACCGCAAACGGTAAGCAATATGCTTTTAAAGTGGTTAATATAGGAGGAATATGTCAAAGTCATTTATATGTGCCAAACTTCCTGCTGTCACTTGGTGGCGCTATGACTGTAACTTAATATCGGGATGTAGATGTCTTCAGGCCAGAACGTTTATCAAACGTTACGTTTGGCGCAGACTGAACATGGTATGTATGAGAAAGTTTAAAACATGACATTTCCTGTTGCCAACAGGTGACGCTATAACTATAACTGCATATTTTTATGTAGATGTCTTCAGGCCAGGACTCTTACCAAACGTGAAGTTTGGAGCAGATCAGACACTGTGTGTTTAAGTGTAAAACAAGACATTTCCTGTTGCCAGCAGGTGGCGCTATGATTATTACGGGATATTGGCCTTTAAATGTGTTCAAGCCAGGACTCTTATTGAATGTGTGAAGTTTTGGGCATTGTATGGCTGAGTTACAACAACTTTTTCCACTGGCGAAACAGCGACACACCCTTTAACGAAAACTCACGATCTTTACAAATTAACATTGCAAAGGCCTTTGGATTACACATACCAAATATAAAGTTGATGTCATTTCATCTCTAGGAGTTCGTTTCTGCGTAAAACGTCACTTCCTGTTGCCAGCAGGTGGCGCTATGACTATAACTGAATGTGGACATGGGCATGTGTTCAGGTCAGCACTTTTATCAAACATGAAGTTTGGGACAAATCGGACATTGTATGCCTGAATTATAACAACTTCTTTTCATGGTGAAACATAATTTTTTTTTTTTGGCCGCCACGGACACGCCCTTCAACGAAAACTTAAGATCTTCACCATTTAACATCAAAAAGGGTTTTAGATTACACTTACCAAATTTGGTGTTGATCTGAAGAAATCTCTAGGAGGGATAAATGCAATGCCTGAAAAGGCAAAAATAGTACAAAACTTGCTGAGAAAATATACAGACTTCCTGTTGGGTTTTAGACTTCGTACCGGGTGACTTTTTTGTAGGTATTGGTGTGTTACATGTGTCTACTGAATTTACGTGAAACAGCTCCAGAAGCACGTTGAAATGTTATAGTTGGCTCTATCGAGCCACTTTGCCATTTTACACTCACTTCTGAAACCCACATCAAATGTAAATTTTCACCACTTTTTTTGGTGTGTGTGCAAAGTTTCATGAATTTTTGAGCATGTTTAGGCCCTCAAAACCGCAATTCATTTTGGAGAAGAAGAAGAAGAAACTGAACAATTCCAATAGGGTCCTCGCATCACCGGTGTTCGGGTCCTAATAAATTATACATTTTAGCAATAGACACTGATGGGTACATATCAGATTGGGATTTTCAGTGGCTTCAGCTTTTAAAGTCTGTACCCAATCTTGAATGCTTGGTTACGTCTTTATCTGGGATTAACACGTGGGAATAAAGTAACAGCACATTGAGAGCATTGAACACATTACAGGATAAAAAGCATTCCTTACAAGCCTTACTTTTCAAAAATAGATTTGTGATTATAATGTGGAAAAACATGGCACACGATGATGGGGTGAAAAAGTTACACATTTGCATGTGCAAACACATTCAAGGAATAGTTGAATGAAACATTTTAAGAAAATGTACTTACCCTCAGGCCATCCAAGATGTAGATGAGTTTGTTTTTTCATCAAAACAGATTTGGAGAAATTCAGCATCATTTGCTCACCAATGGATTCTCTGCAGTGAATGGGTGCCGTCAGAATGAGAGTCCAAACAACTGATAAAAACATCACAATAATCCACAAGTAATGCACACGACTCCAGTTCATCAATGAATGTCTTATGAAGTAAAAATCTGTTTTTAGGGTTTTTCTTTATTCAATTCAATCAATAATACTGCTTTCGCCAATAAAAAGTTGTCTGAATCAAGTGAGAAATATGCACAAAGCAAAAACAGTTCTAAACAAATATGTCGGTGGATTCTGATGTGAGAAGACAACAGTCGATTGGCTTTTTCACTGGAGAAAGTATTATTGTTATTGATTGGTATTTTGGCCAGAAATTATGCTTTACAGTTAAAACGTCTTAATGATGGATTTGTTTTTTATAAACATGCAGCTTCCCAGTGCATTCATTGATGGACTGAAGTCATATAGATCACTTGAGGATTATTGTGACGTTTTTTATAAGCTGTTTGAACTCTCATTCTGCCGGCACCCATTCACCACAAAGGACCCGTAAGTGAGCAAGTGACGAAATACTACATGTTTCCAAATCTGTTCTGATGAAGCAACAAACTCATCCACATCTTGGATGGGCTGAGGGAGAATAAATTCTCAACAACTTTCATTGTTGTATGAAGTATTCCTTTAACATTTGATAAATTAACTGGAAAATTCATGTTTAGCAGTGAATAGCCCAGTGGCTTCTATAAAATCTGTGGCATAATATCGTATACTATATGAACTGAACTGAGCTGGATGATGACATCACTGAATTCAATGATGAACTGCCTTTAACTGAAAATTGAGTGTTTACTGATGTGCTTTTGCATTATTGACACACTATTTTCCTATTTAATAATGTAAAGATGCTTTGACACAATTTGTATTGTTAGAGGCGCTATATCAATAAAGATGACTTGACCTGACATAATGTTAAAATAATAAATATATTAATAAACACTTACATAAAAACAATACCTTGAGACCCTTGAGAATGAAGTTAGCATGCTGTATCTCCTCTCAACTCTGCTGAAGACACTGACAGACTCCTCCAGCTCACCTCAGTGCCATAAATCAATCATGTGATTGGAAAGCAACATGAATGGATTGGTTGCATAAACCGCTCCTATAATGAGGCTACAGTTAATACACTTTTACTTCTTTCTAATTGTTTAATTAGATAATGTGGGCCTGTTGACCTGCATTTAAGGCTTACAATTAACCCATTTAGATTCAAGGATATATACTCTTTGTTGGTACTGACTGATTATTACTTGTGGCTGCATTTAGAATTGAAATTAAGCATGGAAGGGTTAAAATTTTCGGTCTGAATGGGCTAAATAGGGACTTAATAGATGAAAAAAGAACATGTAAAGAGTACAGTACTTTCTGACTTTCCAGCGAGTTTAAAATCTCATTGGAGCACAATACTTATGTAAGTTGGTAAGTTTTAAGTACCTCTACTTCACACCGCGAAGTAGCTTGCGATTGGACGACGAGCCTCCAGGACTCCCCCGCTAATGACGCAACAGCATCTGACCTCGTTTCCAGCGTAAGCTGGTTGGTGGTCAAACACCGTCTAAGTTACTAAAGCCATTAAATATGAAGCAAATTCTCAATGAGAATATGACGTCAAAATGTCTGACTCCACACCGACTGGTTTAAGCGAAAGCGTTTGAAACGCCACCTAGTTTTTTCGTCACAAACCACTCACGAACGAATGAATAACGTGGTGCAACGCGGAGCGCATGCTGAACGCAATTGCTTAGGTTTGCTAAAAAAGTGCTACTGCGATGCGGCAGTTGTCAGGGGGATATCGGAGAGGAGGGGGTGTGATTGGCTGAAGTGGCCCTGTTGCCTTGGCGACGGTAGGGGGGGTACGGAAGCGTTGCCGTGCGGCGTGATCTCCGCGCTGCGTGGATGGAGGAAGCAGCTGCTGATCTTTTGACACAGCGCAAGCGAAAGGCTACTGCATGAAAGCACGGGAGCTTTTGTCGTCGGACGCGACAGTAGAATGCACGAATGTAAGTAAACGCTTTTCGGTGTTATTTATAATACAGTTCGTTTGAAGGGAAATCTTATATGTCAGCGCGTTTTTAATCAGATGACAAGTATAATACGTGCCTCGTTAAAAAAATCCAGCCAATAACAAGCCATTGACCTCCCTAATTTTGATGTTTACGTTTTTTAAACGAATATTTTTTTCATTCATCTTTCGTATTTAAATACACACCGGTCTGTTTTATTTCCAGGATAAATTTATGAACATTTTAGACCATGTGATCTTGCTAGCTAACTTAGTTGAGTAAAATGCATGCGTTTGGCGTCGAGCTGACACGAGACATTAAACCAACCACATTCCAGTCGTATCCGTACACTTTTTCTGAATGAATACTTAAAACCCAACAGATATTCAACGACTTTCTCCTCACTGTTTTATTTCGCTAGCTGTGCAGAAGCTCGCCGCGAAGCGTTGCTTTAAAGCCACGCATTAGCCTGACGCTAACTGAAGATCCTCGTTCTAAAGACTGGCCAGCGTTCTTGTGACATTATCTGCGGAAGTTTCGGAACGCACGATAGATATGCTGTCATAAATTCTATTTGAAATCGAATTACACTTCACGTCAGTCGTCGCGAAAGCGGCTTTAAAATTGGAAGCGCCAAATAAAAACAACCTTCGAATAGAACGTTAATCGAACGCGCGATAGTCGCCTATAACAACAGAGTAATGCTAAAGGTTACAGTTGAAGGTTACAAATATATATTCAGTTTGTGGCGAGTAGTAAGAATCTAGGGCAACTATGTAACACGAGATGTGAGGGTGGGGGCTGTTATTTTCTCGTGTTTTGTTTTGCCCATTACTTGTTGTGGTTTGTACATAAGCATTCGTTGAGAACGAAAGCAAACGACTGGTAGTTTTGCTCGTGACTTGTTGATGAAATGGGATGTTCTGACGCGGACGTGCACTCATTATTTCCGGCGGTAGATAACGTCTGAGTGACATTGACACGTGGTCCGAGTGAACGCATAGCTGTGCTTAGGGACGAGTACACAACTCTGAGCAGCGTGTCACATGAGCACATTATTAGTTCTGCTGTCTACTTTTGCACTTTAGACTGTAGACTCATTCAGGTCATGTTGCGTAGGCAGTGAAAAGGGTGTCTGTGTTGTTAACAGGGTTGTCATGTATTTGCTTTTATTTGCAGTATGACCACATTAGCTGCATCTACAGTGTATAGAATTCAGATGCATGGCTTGCTACATCTGAAAGGGCACAAGTGCCTAAAGAGACTTCATTAGTAGCGAATCCTGCGCTAATGTAGTGAATGGCAATAGTGTCTGTGCAGTGCTGTTTTCTCTGGAGGGCTTTTGTAGGACACAGCAAATGATCCCTTGCTTATTGCTTCTCTCCTGGCATTAAACGGGAAATTAATTAGTCTCATTATGACTCTCACAATGATAGATAAGATCTGGCTCTTGGCTGTATGTAGTTGCTGTCCCACAAAAGCTAAAGAAATGAAAAATGCAGCCAAAATCATTTAAACTCATACACTCTGGAAGGTTCAACCTTGCAAATAATAGAAATAAAATTAAAAATATATATATAAAGGGATGATGTATATTTATTTGGTTTTTATTTTATACATTTATATTTTATTATTTTATTTGTAAAGACATTTAAACCGTGCAGCTGTAATGTTGTTTTGAATAAAATAAAATAAAAAAAAAAAAATGTTTATTTTATATTGTTTATTATTTTGTCTATGACGACATCCAAACTTGGTTGAACCTTGGAGGCAAAGACTGATTTTATTTTATTTTATTAATTATTTTATTTATTAAGACATCCAAACCTGGTTGAACCTTGCAGCCAAAATGCAGGTTTTATTGTTGTTTTGAATAAAATAAAATATGGAGACTAAATATAATTATTTTATTTTATACATTTATTGTTTATTATATTTATCAAGACATCCAAACCTGGTTGAACCTTGCAGCTAAAATGCAAACTTCATTATAGTCTTGGAAAAAAGTAAAAATGAAGGATTTAAATATTTATTTTATTTTACACTTTTATTGTTGTTTATAAATACACCCAAACCTGGTTGAATCTTGCATCCAAAACGCAAATTGTATTGTAGTTTTGAATAAAAAATATAGGGATTCAATTATTTTATTTTTAATTATTTTATTTTGTACATTTATTGTTTGTTATTATATTTGTCAAGGCATCCAAACCTGGTTAAACCTTGCAGTCAAAATGCAACCTTTATTGTCATTTTGAATAAAATAATATAAAGGAATTAAATATATTTATTTTATTTTCTACGTTTGTTGTTTGTTTTATTTTATTTATCAAGACATTCAAATCTGGTTGAACCTTGCAGCCAAAATGCAACCTTTATTGTCATTTTGAATAAAATAAAAATAAAGGAATTAAATATATTTATTTTATTTTCTACATTTATTGTTTGTTTTATTTATTTATCAAGACATCCAAACCTGGTTGAACCTTGCAGCAAAAAACTAATTTTATTTTAAATTATTGATTATTATATTTATAAAGTCATCCAAACCTGGTTAAACCTTGCAGCCAAAACACAAATTTTATTGTTTTGAATAAAATAAAATAAAGGGATTAAATTTATTTATTTTATACATTTTTTGTTTGTTTTTTTTATCAAAACAACCAAACCTGGTTGTACCTTGCAGCCAAAAACTGATTTTATTATTATTATTTAAAATAAAATAAAAATAAAGAAGGAACATATATTTTTTAATTATATTTTTTCATATTATATTTTTTTCATCATTTGACTTCTATCAAGCTTTTATCCTAGTTTTATGAATGCATGGCAATAAAAAGTGTTAAACAGTCAACAATAGTTTAATCAATAGTCAAAAACTGGCTTTCAGCCCAAGAAAGAAACACATACGTGCCACAGACTGAGTAGATTCTTTATTTCCACTGCAAGAGGGGTTTAAAAAAACGTCAAGTTTCGTCTTGTTAGTAACCACAAATTTACGTTTGGCAAGAACCCTTCCTGGTTGAGTGGCATAACATGTAAACGAACATGCAGTTGCTTTCCAATCAAGCGTGAGCTGAATGCTCACTCTAGTGTTGTCTTTTTTAGTAAAACTCATCAGCTTTTCCAAACTCAATTGAAAAGCAAATCAAACTTATGTCCAAGCTTTAATGCGGCCTGTAACGACAATGCCTTTGTTCACTGACCCCTCCTCCTTCCATCCTCTCATTATACCTCCAGCTGCACATATTTCTCATCTGCTGTTAGCCTCTTTTTGTTTCTCAATGCCCTCAACGTTAGACCAGGAGGCGCAACTCGCATCCCCAGGAGGCTATAACGCTGCGGTTGCCATGGCTACATGGTGACACCGGGGCGTGGTAATCAAATATAGGCGACTGCTCTGGATTTCAGTTGCAAATGTGTGCTTTTTTTTCCCCCTTCATTTGCCTGGACCGTGTCAGACCTCACGCCCACCCCAACCCCCAACTCAACCTTGTGTTCTTAGACTTGGTCTGTCACACTCCTTCTCGTTTAGTAACCTTCAGCTCCTTTCTGAAAGATTTAAGTCCGTAGAGCAGCCGGCGGGCAGTTAGGGCCCCTCTGTCCATTGACAGTGATGCTAATGTCAGGCAGTGCCTTGATGAGGAGAGCTCGCCCCCCCAGTACCATAGCCAGTGTCATTCTGCTCACAATAGCTGCCATTGTGTTGGTCACTCCTGTGTGAATAAACAGGGTGTGTTTAATTGAGACTGTAGGGTGTGACAATGACACGGGACGAAGTCCAGACAGCACGCTGTGAAGATTGTGTGCCGGCTTGTATGTATGGACGCCTGTACGCCACTACCGCGTAAAGCTGTAAGAAAAGGAAACCCTGCTGATATCTTATTTATTTGTGGGTGTTTGTTTCAGGCCTATATGAACATATCTTGCCAAAAGGTACAGCTGTTTACAGGTTTTTTTTTAAACACAGGGTTTATTTATGTTTTTTCACTTTCATTACAAAAGTGATGCAGACTACAGTTCTGTTGCTTCTGTATCACTTCGCATTGCAAGTGAGTGATGCAACAAATCAGTATTCTTTTTTTTTAATAAAGCCTGTACATCCTACATGAGGGAGATTCAATTTAGGGCCAAGTGTTTGTCTGCATTCCTTTTTTTTTTTTTTTTTAATTATCTAAATTATTCTGGATTCCGTTTTTTCTGTTATAATGGTTTAATTAAAATATTAATCAGAAATCATGTCTAATTAATTGAAATCATGAAACTTAAACATTTAACAGCAGTTTATTAAAAGTAAAAAAAAAAAAAAAAAGGCCCTGTGAAATCCACCTCCATCCCCCCTCAAATTCAGTTTTATTTATTTATTTATTTATTCATTCATTCATTTATTATTTATTTATTTTTTTTTTTTTACCAAATTGTGTTTCTGGATTCCATTTTAATGGTTTCATTAAATTTTAATAATCAAAATCATGTCTAATTAATGATTAAAAAAATTATTATCATTATTATTATTATTATTATTATTATTATTATTATTATATCGAAATACTGTGTTGCGTATTTACATTTTTCTGGTAAATAAATTCTGGTAAATAATTTTCTGGTAAACATTCCTTAAAATGGTTTTAATAACGGTTGTATTAGTAGTGGTACTATCATTACATTAAGTAATATATTTCTGTCACAGTTTCTTCAAGTTAAACTGAATTTTTATTTTGACAGGTTGCTGTGAAAACCTTTGTATTTGTGTATGTTATGTGTGACGATTCATATTTAAATAGTATTTTTGCTGCTTAATATTCACAGACGCTAGTCCATATTGCGTTTTTATTGAAATGCACTGACCTACTTTTTATTTATTCATCCAAAATTTGGCAAATTCCGTGACATTTTGCGTTATGTAGTGAATTCCATTTTTATGACTGGATTTCACGAATCCATCCATGTTTTCAGGCATCGCGAAAATCATAGGGCCCTAGATTCGATTGTAATATTCATCTACACTGAGAGCGTTTGGAGCACAGATAAATGACAAATACTAAATATATACGTACATTACATAGTTTAGGGTCAGTAAGTTTTTATTTATTTATTTATTATTATTACTTTTTAAATTTATTTATACTTTTATTGTTCATGGATGCATCTACACATAGCAGAGCATGTACAAGACAAGCATTTGTGGTTAAAAGTGTAGAAATTTATTTATTTATTTTTAGAAAATGATCGTTTTCGCTAGGTACGACCTTTATTTCTCAGCTAAGATCGTGTAGAGCCTTTTGAAGCTGCATTTAAACTGCAATTTAGATCTTCAGCCTGCTGATCCCCATTGAAGTCCACTATATGGAGAAAAATCCTGGAATATTTTCCTCAAAAACCTTAATTTCTTTTTGACTGGAATAAGAAAGACATGAACATCTTGGATGAGTGTGAGTAAATTATCAGGACATTTTATTTCAGGAGTGAACTAATCCTATAAAGAAGTCAACTTTATAGAACAAATATTTACAGATAATTTACTCACCCCCTTGTCATCCAAGATGTTCATGTCTTTCTTTCTTCAGTCGATAAGAAATTATGTTTCTTGAAGAAAACATTTCAAGTTTTTTTTCCGTATAATGGACTTCAATGGTGCCCCCAAGTTTGAACTTCCAAAATGCAGTTCCGATCCCCGCCAAGGAAGAAGGGTCTTATCTAGCAAAACGATCGGTCATTTTCGAAAACAAATTGACAATCTATATACTTTTTAACCTCAAATGCTCGTCTTGTCTCGTCTCTGCGATGTGCATGCGTAGTTTGTGTAATCTGGGTCAAGACAGTTAGGGTATGTCGAAAAACTCCCATCTCGTCAAAATTGTCAAAATTTTACCTTTTTTTTTGTAATGGGCATTTGATCTTCTTTGCATGTTCTCTTTGTAAACACTGGGCCGGTACTTCTGCAGCGATGTAGGGCGATTTTGAAGTTGGGGAAGAAAACGTGATGGGAATTTTTTGACGTACCCTAACTATATTGACCATATTGAACCGGACAAAAACACGGAGTTCACACGGACTTAGTCAAGACAGCGTTTGAGGTTAAAAAGTATATAAACTGTCAATTTGTTTGGAAAATGACCAGTCGTTTCGCTAGATAAGACCCTTCTTTCTCAGCTGGGATCTTTTAGAACCATTTGAAGCTGCATTTAAACTGCATTTTGGAAGCTCAAACTTGGGGGCACCATTGAAGTCCATTATATGGAGAAAAATCCTGAAATGTTTTCCTCAAGAAACATAATTTCTTATCGACTGAAGAAAGAAAGACACGAACATCTTGGATGACAAGAGGGCTAGTAAATTATCTGTAAATTTTTGTTCTGGAAGAGGACTTCACCTTTAAAGTGATATGAAACAAACTTTTTGTTTTGAAACAAGCTCATTGTTCACGTGGTGTCTTTACCACCGTGGATTACGGCTTTGAAGCTTCCAGAACCCTTGCAGCATATGATTGTGTTTAAGAAGCTTTAGCTTTGAAACGTGATTTAGAATTGTGGTGAAAACTAGCCCTGATCTAACTAACAACAACAGGCTCTTTGTAGAGTTTGATTTATTTTAAAGTTTCTTAGAACTTATTACGTCCTGAAGTAAATTCATAGGCCCCTGTCAGATGTCTCCTGGACATTAAGGAGAATACCTGAGTTTAGGATTATACAGAAAAAAAAAAAAAAAAAACTCCAGCAGTTTTCTAATAGGGTTAGGTGACCTTCCTGCTGAGCTTTTAGATCAGCTCTCACAAAGCGACAAAGATGCACCGGGAGTCCTTGAGTCAGGACTGATACTTGACAGACCAATACCAACCGCTACAGGAATCAGCTCTGCGCTTAGTTTTCAGCAGAAACCTCTAATTCAAACGGCTGTTTAAGCATGCTTAAACACGTAGAAGACCCCTTGATCTCCATCTCCAACTGTTTTATTACAAATGCACATGCTCTTCCCAGAGCTCTGTTCTGCAAACATCAGCAGTTCAATACTGAATAAATCCTCCTTCAAATTTTGATGGAAATTAGTTTGTGAATGGTGGAGATGAAAGAGGAAAAACAGGTTGTTCTTTCTAAAATCCTTTAGATCTTTTTACTCTGTTTTTGAGGGAAAACATGATGCTTAGAATCTAGAAAGATCTGCCGTTACTTTGATTTCTTGCAACTTTAACGTCAAGTCTACATATACTATTCTGGTTAATTGTCAGTGACATTAAATAAATGCCATAGGTTTCCCAGAGGGCTTAGGGAATTAAAAGGGTAATTAGTTGAATTTCAAAGTCACCCCTCCCCCTGACCAAAGTTTACTCATAGTCTGTTTGTTTGGGCGTATTTCTGTTTGAAGTAGTTAAGAGTGGTGGAGTGTCAGTATTGTCTGTGTGGATGGAGGGCGAGGTGATGAGCTCGTTGGAGGGCGTTAGATTTGTCTTGCTAATGAGTTCCAGGGATCAGGTCTCCGCCTGGAGCAGGATGGGAAGCAGACAGCACTAAATGTCCTATGAAGGACGTACTGCTGTCGTACCTGCCCTTGAGTGCCCATGAAGAAAGACATCCAAAGAGGATGGAAAACAAAACGGCATGTGGATGCACTACAGGAGAGTAATAATGTGGACAAGAGTGACAGATGGTTTGATTCCAGGGCTGCACGATATTGAAAAAATATTGATATTTTAATTGATATATACACACACACAACATAATACACTGAGCTGAAAAACTGAAAAATATATAATATATATAATATATTGTGATATGGAAAAAAGGGAATTTTCACCAGGTAAGTTGAATAGCTATATTTGGAAAAAAATCCTAAAAAGCTGAAAAATGACTTTTTACACCATCTTTTTAGAGTTGAACAATTTGGGGAAGGAAAATCCAAAAATTGTGATTATCATTAAGCTAAATATTAAACAAAGGAAGTTTATTGCAGTATTAATGTTTTGCAGTAATACTGTTGTACTGTAAAATAAAAATATTTGATTAAAACTTTAAGTACAACTGTAAAATTGCAATACTAATATTTGTTAATTTCTTAATTTTCAGTTAACTTATTGCTTTTATAGGGCAATAATGTTTTAA
>JAHKKF010536108.1:0-27425 GCA_019740295.1 Labeo calbasu
AACTCGTCTTGGGAGCCTTGTGGACAATGCCCTTGTGTACATTTCTGGGTTCGTCGTTCGTCATATTTTGAGGAAGCTGTCCTGTGATGTGTGCTGTGCTAGCTTGGTGACAGAAGCTGTACCTGCATCATTTGACCAGAGCTATCACTTGCTTACACTGAAAAACCTTCTGAAGGTACAGTGAAGGTGGTCAAATCAGCTGAGCGGTTTATTCGCCAGTCATCCTCTGGGAAAGCCATAAAAGTGTCCTTAATAAGTCAACCTGTCTGAGCTGGGATTGGCTCAGAGGATTTGTTTCTTCTCAAGGAGCACATTGAGGAAACAGTTTGGAATTGACAACCATCATTTTTCTCTCTTGTCATTAGTTGTGTCTGTCTTCCACAAACTAAGGATGCACCACATTGCCAAATTGAACACATGTACACTACAGAGTGGCAACTCAAAAAAAAAAGCTCTGCAAAGCCATTTTGTTGAAAGGGTTTTAGCTCTTGCACAACCCTACAAATGATTAGCGATTATATATATGATTATAAGATAAATGATTATAATATATAGATATTACATAGCTTTTAATGTTATTATTATTATTATTATTATTATAATTATTTATTGTACTATTCATTGCTCACCACTTACCTTTTTATTGTCAGTATCATTTAGCAATTGATATTATATAGTATTTGATATTACATTCTAGTGTACTATTATTATTATTATTATTATTATTATTATTATTATTTTATTATTATTAAACAATTTGGTGTTATCAATCTATTATGCTGTTATATTATGGTACTACTTATTACACACTATTTATCTTATTGTGATTGTGTATTTTGCAAGTGAAATTCCATATTCTTGTTAGTATTCTAGTATAATTATTATTATAGTACTTTACATACTATAATTACAATATTATACATACATACTATACTATATCATACTATATACTATACGCTATCAATCTTTTAGTATGCTATTATATTATATATGATTGTACTAGTCATTACTTTTTTACTGAATATTTTATTGAATGTTTCACTCATAATTATTCATATACTACTATACATATATTATTTACTATTACATCTTTATACTATTTTACAAATATATTTGCAGAACTGTTGTACCACATCACATATGTGTATTTTCATAAAGAAGTCATCAGTTATCTTTGTTATTGTCTGTTTTGGAATATGTACCTGTAAATAATTGCGTCATTTTAGTGCTATAAAATACATAAAGGAGCATGCCAGTGTGACTTGTCAGTGTTTCATTTTCTTAATTTTGGTAAATGATTACTTAAGATGCACATTTCTTTTTTTTTTCTTCTTTTTTTCCCCCAGTATTTCAAAGGCAATGAGGTATGTTCTGACTTAAAGTACAAGGAAGCTAAAATGGTGAGATTAAAACAAAAAAAGCCTTTTTCTCAGTGAGATTTTATTTAATTTATTGTTCATTTAATTATATTACATTAGAGGCATCTCCACAATTCTTAACCAGAACAAAATTGTTCAAAATTGAACAAAATTTTTAGCTTTTAAGTCACTGGAGATTTTTTGTACACCACGTAGATCACAAACTACTGATATCAGTTGATAAATACAATCGTTGTCATATTTTTATCCAGAAAAACCACAGCTCTGCCTTTTAGTTGCATTTGTTTACAGGGAACTCCTTCCCTGACCAATATGGCAGACGCACTGACATATCACAGCAACAGACTGAAGTGGCCAATGAGGCGTCTAGGTAGTTTACATGTCTATGTCGAACACAGCCTATGTGAGTTTAGCGAAAAGGACTTTTACTTCGGTCTGGCGGTGTGACGTCATAAGACTGAGCTGCGCTTCTGCATCTCTAATTCAATTGAAAAAATAAAAAATCTCTGCTTCAACTGAAGAAAGGTGAGTGCTTTTAATAGTTTCAGTCAACTCATGTAGAGAAGTGTGTATAAAACTGTTAAGTTAATTATTAACCAGTGAAACAGTGATGCTTCATTTAAGGATTTTAATGAAGGGTATTTTATGCATGTAAAGCGATCCAGCAAACGAGTAACAAAAACGGTCATTTCATTTTGCTCCGTATATAGTGAATCAGTTTTATTTTAAGCATGAGATCGGTTGCTGACAAGTAGCTGTGGACAAATTGAACATTTTGACAGTCTGAGTCAACTGAATCAACCGCATCGTAGTGTTGTTTTTGGCAGCCTGTTTTAATTTTAGTTTTAGTCTAGTCTTTGTATGAAGCTGTCATTTTAGTTTTTATTAGTTTTAGTCACGTTCATACTCTTTTTAGTCTAGTCAAGTTTTAGTCAACTAAAAGTCTGAGCATTTTAGTCTTATTTTAGTCATAATTATCCATGATTATTTTCGTAGTATTGTGTTTAGTATTGTTGTTGCGATTTTCATGGTTATTGTTCCTAGTTCCCTTGTTTCCAAGTTCCCTGTGTTTAGCTTTCTCGCCTGGCCTTCTCGTCTCGACTGTCTCGCCGCCTGCCTACTGGACTCTTGCTCGTTTCTCGGATTAATCCCTACGTCTTGCCTTTGACATACCTGTTTGCTACTGTTTGACCCTGCCTGTTCGACCATGTTTTTGTCTCATCCTATTAATAAAAGGTCGCAGATGGATCCGCTCGCCTCTCGTCTCACTCACACCGTTACACTAGTAAACAATGCTATATTACCCAGTTGAACACATTTCATAGTTGATTAACTTTACATATTGGACAGAACTGCAAGTAGTACATTATAGTAGAACAGTATGCAATAACATATTGAGTGTAAATTATCATATATATAAATTTTATTAGATGGATGCCACAGCTAAGTATAGCACTGTATTATTAAGCGTTTTATTTCCACTTTTCAAATATTTACTTTATTTTTATTGAAGATAAATGCCTTTCTGATCTGTGCTGTCTTTTACCCCCCTGTGCCACTGATATTACAGAAAAACATGTCTTTTGCAGTGCTGTTTATCGCAGCAAGGCACTGGTGGGTGGAGTTATTGTAAATACCGTCTGCCGACAAATTGGTCTATTTTTCCTTTAGATAATTACACCCCATTTCTTTTTAGAGCTGCTTTAAATGGAATCTGAATTCTGTTTGCATAGTTGAAATACTACATATATATATATATATATATAGTATAGTTCTGCAATATTATTATTATTTAATATCTTTGAAACAATCACTACTGTATAAAGGGCTATAGAGATATAGGTGACTCATTTTACTTGATCGGAAACGTGCCGTAGGCATTAAAGTACAACGATATTGTTTTTACATACACAGCGACAGTTTGAAGTTTTTTATGTATATGCATATATGTACATATTGAAGTGTTACATTTACAATTGCTATTCCCTGCCTCCAGTTCACTCACACATTTGAAGATGAAACGTCACATGGAGAATGCATTGCATTCTGGGAAACAGTATCCCATGCAGGGTCTTCAGATGCATACATAAAATTTCAGCAAATGTAGCAGGTAATCCGGGTATTCCATGCATACAGAAAATTTGCATACTATTCACAGTATACACATAGCATACTGCAATATAGTAGGAGTTGTATGGTAGTATGCCATTCAGAACACAGCATCTATACTGATTTCAGTGTACTTGAGTTATTTTTTAGCAGATTCTGGCAAATATCATCCGGGTATTCCATGCATACAGAACATCTGCATACTATGCACAGTATGCATACTGAATACTGCAGAAATAGTAAGAGTAGTATGAGTAGTATGCATTTTGAGCACAGCCATTGTTGTGTTTAGACACCTGTTTCAGACTCCTGTTTCAGACACCTGCTTCAGACGCTGGTCCGCTGAAAGGGTTTCCCCATAACAACCACTAGAGGACGCGGTGTCTCATTACCTTCTCAGGGAACCATGGTTACATGCCTAACCTGAGACGTTTTTCAGCATCAAGTGATACAAGTATAGTTTTAGTTTTTGTTGGGCAAGGCTAATTAATTTGAATAATCTACACATATTGTGTGAAGCATTCCTATGTTTAATAAAACCTGTTTGATCATAATGAATTAATGTTGGAATCCATATCACATGTTGTTTTATTTAATACTGAAAGTAGAAAAATGAGAAAACGACTCAGTCTTCTTTTTTTTTTTTTCAAAAAATTTAAAATAAGAATCAACTTTATTTTTAATTTTTCGTTCAGGGGTAGAAAAATTAATAAATAGCATGAATATTCAATTTTTACACGTGGGTGGAAATGAAATGCTCCTTACTGCTGATTGGTCACTCAAAGATCAAACCGTGCCATTGTAACCTGTGGGATGTCAGGAAAGAAACACACGAGGCAGGTCACCATCAAATTGTGTATTATTACTTGAGGAAATCAACAACCTGCAACAACGACAGATAAACACATTTATTGCAACTACATTTCATCTGTTTCTCACGACTGTTGGCACGACACAACCCATAGCAGGGCAGAGCCTAGAAAGGGCTTTCTTCTGTGTAGACATCAGTTCTATTCTTGCATTAGCTGGGCATGGCAGGGATAGGACAGCTGTCATAGCCTACCCTGGTTGCTAAGTACGCTTGTTTGATTGGTTAATCAATTGCTTATAAATGAAATATTTAAAACACTAATGCAAAAATGAAAGAAAGGTAAAAAAGGAAAGTTACTATTCTCTGCCATTAAATAGGCAAGTGCGAGCAGCAATTTTTTGTTTGTTTCGAAAAAGTAAGGTAATACACCTTTAGAACAAGGTTAGTAGTTACCCTAGTTCACACATTTCCAATATGTTGCAGTGGGTTTAATCAACTCAGTAAACGAAATAAGCAGACAACTGGTCTACTGAAGTGTACAGGAAAATATTGCAGAAGTGTACAGGAAATATGCAGGAAATATGCAGGAAATACGCGGTCATCACAGTTTATGTAATTAATATTGAGTAATAATTGATGTTCACTTGGATTTTTATTGCCATTTTATTGGCAAATTACTAATTTACGGAGATCCTCCAGGGTAAGAGGTGCATCTAATACGTTTACTTACCTATTTTATAGCAATATTGATATTGTTGGTATTTAAGTTGTTGGATAATAAACAGCATTTTGGTTACACTTTATTTTGATAGTTCACATTAGACATTCTACTAACTAACTTTGCAACTACATGTCTACTAACTCTCAGAGCAGACTGTTAGGTTAGGTTTAGGGTTAGTAGAATAAGTTGACATATACTTGCAAAGTTTATAAGAGTGTTAGAAGATATTAAGCTGACAGTCTACTAATACTCTAATGACTAGTTGACATGCAGTTGCAAAGTTACTTACTGTTAGTAGAATGTCTAAAGTGGACTTTCAAAATAAAGTGTTACCAGCATTTTTTTTGTCTTATTATGCTCTTAAGTTCTGCTTCAAGATTGTTCAATTCGGTTTTTCACTTGGGTTAGTAAGAGAAGTATCTGTAAGGTTTTTAATTCTATGTTCTAAGTTATTTTCCCATTCCCATTTCCCATTCCCATTCCCATTGATGCTTTTCCCTGTGTGATGAGTATGATATTATTTTCCCTGTGATTACTGCTTGACCTGTTAAAACCCAATAGTAATGGTTAGACCTCTGGAGAGTTGTTAATTTCCAGAAAGAAGGTCCACTCTTATGAAGTATTAAAGCGCCATAAGTTAGAAGACTTAATGTGGGGATGGAGTTAATATAAGGGAAATTGGAACATGATCACTGATTATAATTGGGTAGACTGTTTCTGTTGCATGCTGATTAAGAGGATTACTAATGAGAAAAGGGTCAATTTGGGAATAAGACTGATGAAGAGGGGAAAAGTATGTATATTTTCTGAGAGAAGGGTTGTCCAAGATTAGTCATGTATTGTTTTATTGCAGAATGGGAGATTCTTGAGCAATTAGTTCAATTTTATCAGTCTATTTATGGGTCAATAACAGTGATAAAGTCTCCAGCAATAATAATATTTTTCATGTCATGTAGTAATGAGAAGAAGTTATTAAAAAAGCTGGTTCATCCTTGTGTGGTCCATAAATATTAGCTAGTGTATATGTGGTATGGTTAATGGAAACATTAATAATGATGAATCTGCCATCTGGATCAGTAATGGATGTGTTAATGACCAACAGAATATTCTTATTTATTAATTTTAAAAGTCCTTGTTGTTTACTGTTGTGCTCGTCAATAAGGAGTGCCCGATGACCCGGGGGCAGTGTAAAAGATGCTTGAGACAGTTGACAAATCTGTCACTGGCCCCATCAGGCCACTGCTGTGTTGTCACTAAAGTTAATCGTTTGCACATGTTTTTAAGCCTTGTTAATTAAAAATTTCAAGCGATCGTAGAGAGACTCTGATGGACATATAGTTTACAAAACTTTGTTGAAATACCCGTCTTGATGAGTAACTTTGTAGCTTTAACAATGATTAAGCTAATTTATACTGTGGAGTATATATGCAGCGATCGACTGGACATATTTAAACCAATCTCTTCTCTGGGCTTACGCACGAACTGCCTGCAGTCATTTTTCATAATGTCATGTGTATGGAAATATTACTCTTTAAACATCCGTTGACAGAGGCCAGAGACGCTGAAGACAAATGCAAAGATGAAAAAATACTGTAGCAGACAGAGCAAAATCACAGTTCACAATGCACAAAATATTGGAAAAAGTATCCTAAATATTGAAATGGGCTATTATATTAATGTATCTCTGAGGGGAACTGACTGTTTTAGGAAAAATTTACATGGTGTTTTCTTTTTGTTTGCCTCTGTATAATGCATTTAAAGTAGCGTTCATGAGCACGGTGCTGCTTTGTTTACTGCTGGCAGAATTTGCATTCTTTCAGTCTGTCTGTTTTTCAGTCTGTTTTTCCCAAAAGCATATTTTTATTTGTAATAAAATGACAATAATAATAAAATAATTTTTAAACAAACAATTAATGTCTGAACTTTATGTTTGTTAGGCTAGTGTGTTTGCTCTGATATCAAAATTGGAATCGAGAATTGTACAATTAAATTGGTATGTAAAATTTTGGTGTCATATAAGATTATTTATTGAAATAAAAGACAACATGTCAAAAACAGTGATAACTGCAACTATTTTTTTTTTTTTTTTTTTTTTTTGTGGCAGGGCCAGTAAAAAATTTGACCTTGCAAGTAAAAATTTGAACCACTGGCCCAGGCGGGCCAGCATAAAAAATCTTTAGTGTTGAGCCCTGAGTTTGTTCCTTTCTATTCTTTGCCCTTGCTTTTGGTAAGTTCTTTGTGTTTGTAATGTTCCAGTTTTACAATGATAGGTTGGATGATTTATTAAAATGTGATCCAAGATGACAAGCTCTGTTGAAGGTGATTTGGTTTACGTTGTTGGTTGGAAATTTATGTTGCATTTCCATGAAATGTCTGATCATTGCTTAGGGATCGTCGGATGGGTGTTCGGGGATGCTGGAGAAAAATGCATACTTCTGGTTTGAATATCCAGGATGGTTTCTTTCATTATTTAGTTTTCTTTTATGACCGCAACCATCTTTTTGCTGAGTGTTTTGACAGTAGTTTGAAGAGAGTTATTGGATTGTTTCAGTTTTTCAATATGGTTGTATGCAAATTCCAGTCTTGACTGAAGATCTTTTATTTCGCCATGTAGCTTAATCAGTAACTCTGACTTGTTATTTATGGATGCAAGTACACTCATTTTCTGTAGTCTGTAGTCTAAAGTAATGCAAACATATCCATTTTGCTGTGTGAACGAGTGAACGAATGCTGCTGCATGCTAAACAGACAGAGCGCACTAGAATAAGAGCGCAATAATTCCAAATACAATATACATCTTGCTAAAATATTTGTTGTTGGACATTAAATGTGACACATGTTAACTTTAGAAGGTACAGCTGTCATAAAGCCAGAGAGAAAGGCTGCATGGCTAGAAATTGCTGAACTGCCTATGTTTTTATTTTATTAGTTATTTGAGTTGCATTTTCTATATGCTTTTATGTTTGGAGTGATAATAAAGTCAAATAATTGCATGTGAGAGAGTCACTGGTAAGTAATATCAATGCTTTCCTATTGGTCAGTGTTAGAGGACTCAAGTTAGCCTGACAGTTACCCTGCCTCAGACCAGGTTAGTTTAACAGCATATTTATTATTTTTTTTTATATTAGGTTCTCTGAGGTGTAATTGTAATATCACTAAAGTCTTTCACAAAAAACATTCAAAATTGAGTGATTTATGACTTTTTCCACCCCGTTTCTCATCCTCTGACTTTTGGGGTGTTTTCAATAGAAAAGGTCAGTGTAACTACCTACTTTTATGATAAGCTAACATCATTGCTCCCTTAATAAAACTTCAGAAAGAATTATTGTCCCCTTTTCTTTTTCCCCCCCTTGTCTCTCTTTAAGGGTGCTTTCACACCTGTAGATTGATTGGGTTGTCCGAAATAAGGATTACAAATATTACAATGTTGCCTTTTGTTCTTGGAGCAGTTTGCTTTCACACAGCAAAGTTTCTAAATGGATCAAATGTGTTAATACAAGTGACGCACGAGTAAACTGTCTTTTCATTGGCCAAAGTTCCATGGTTTATTTTCCGGAATTCCGCTCTGCTGTCATTTGTCAGGATGGAACAACAACAGCTTTGTGGGCTTATTGTTGCATTTTTGTAGCTGTCGTATATTCATTTAAAATTTTGAGCAGGAATCCTGGATTCGTTGGGAATTAAAAATAAAATACACCTACTACAAAGAGAGCAATAAGAGAGCATTATAAAATGAAAATGAGCACTTTGATTTTGAATGGCGAAGACGTGCCCACACACAGACATTCACAGGTTCATTTTAAGTGTATTAGCAAAACAACAAAGCTACTGCTGTTCACGGAACTGTAATTACCAATTATGCAATGTGATATAGCCTGGTTCGTTGGTCCGTTGGATTGGATAGCTTTCTCGCTACAACCGAACCACTCCAGAGTTCGTTTTCAATCGAGCCAATTGTTTTGGTGTGGATCTGAGCGCGATTGCCGTGTTCACATATGCCCAAACGAACCGAGCTAAGGGGGGAAAGTGCTAGGTGTGAAAACACCCTAAATTTGTTGCATTTTATCCCCTAGAAAAAATAGTACATAATAATTGAGATTAGTCTATATCTAGATCTCCTAAACTCTAAACTAGATTTTGTTTTTAATTAGTTGTATAACAGCCAGCTTAAACTCTGTAGGATACTGGCCGATCAGGTTTGGACACCCTTGTATAGGATCTAGCATACATGCATTTACATATTTACATGTTTTGATGTTAATTGCTTTGTGCCATTAAACTGGGGTTAACTTTT
The DNA here is from genome assembly GCA_019740295.1 of Labeo calbasu. Taxonomy (NCBI): domain Eukaryota; kingdom Metazoa; phylum Chordata; class Actinopteri; order Cypriniformes; family Cyprinidae; genus Labeo; species Labeo calbasu. The sequence goes on from JAHKKF010536108.1 coordinate 9,315, forward strand.
ACTTCTTTGTTTTTCCACCTTAGACCTGATGGCACTGAAAGAGGAGAGGGAAGTTTTGAATGAAACTGAAGAGAAAGATCAGTATAAGAATCTTCATGATTTCATAACTGGAGCAAAAACTTTTTGTTCCTTACAGTCTGAAAAGACTTCCACACTAAAAAAAGTTCAAAAAACAGGAACTAGGAGTTATTTCACTTGCTTTCAGTGTGGAAAGAGTTTCAGTCATCAAGGAAACCTTGAAGTCCACATGAAAATTCATACTGGAGAGAATCCCTTCACCTGCCATCTGTGTGGGAAATGTTTCAAGTGAAAACCATACCTTTATGTTCACAGACCAATTTCACACTATGGAGAGCCCTTTTACCTGCAAACAGTGTGGAAAGAGTTTCACTCAAAAAGGAAGCCTTAACAAACACATAAGAATTCACACAGGAGAGAAGCCTTACACATGCAAACAGTGTGGAAATAGTTTCAGTCAACAAGGAAACCCTGACAGGCACATGAAAATTCATAATAGAGAGAAGTCTAACAGATCCCCTCAGTCTGGAAAGAGTGTCAGTCAAAGTGGAAACCTTGAAGTCCATAAATATCACTGTGGCGAGGGGGGACATGGGAATGCAAAGGCTGCAATGGGAGAACGGGTGCGGAGATGAACGGTGAGAAGGAGGTCAAGTAAATGATGACTAACACCTGTCTCTATTAAATCCATTTATGCTGAAGGCTCTTTTGACACTCAGTCCGGATGAGGGGGCATGTCCCGGCAAGAAAGTGATGTCAATGCATACCCTCTATAAGTTGCCCGCAAGCCTGGGAGGAGGAGAGAGAGATTGATCCCCGCCAGAGGCAGAGCATTGTTTATGTGTGTTTTTGAGAGACTGTGAAGGCAGAGAGCTGGACAGCACTTTATTTTGTTCTTTTGTTTATTTGCTTATGAGTAATAAAAGGTTTACTCACCACCCCTGACTTTCTCGTCCTTCCTCTGTATTACAATCCTGTAGGGTCATTTCTATCAGAAAGACTTAGAGAGAAGGTAAATGTTTACATGCTATTTATTCTATAAAGTAGTAACAGATGGTAGTGAGTTACAATTATTTATGTAAAGGTGTATTAAAAAGGTTTTTTTGTCGTAGGCCCTGCGTGTATCCATCACAATTTCAAACCAGGGCTTTGTAGGCAGGGGAGTCCACGGACAACCATATCTTCATCCTTTGCTGGTATCTTGTCAGCTCTTTATTGTAGCATTTGTACTCGATGCCATTTTCCTCCCAGCGATGAACCCCTGAGATATGATGGAGTATTTACGGATTTTAATGTCAGTGGAGACCACTAGATGAGCCCCAGAGATGGATCCCCAGTGAAGACCTCGTCACCTAGTCGGCCATCAGCACAGGACCATGGGAACCAGATGAATCCTCTGTGTCTGGCCAGAGGAGAACTGGCCCCTCGACGGGGCCTGGTTTCTCCCAAGGTTTTGGTTCCTTGCCATTGTCGCCTCTGGCTTGCTTAGTTGGGGACACTTCATTTTCAAATGATATTGTATACTATTTGAACTGAACTGAGCTGAATGATGACATCATCAAATTAAATGATGAACTCCCTTTAACTGAAAATTGAGTGTTTACTGTTGCCCTTTTGCATTTGATGCACTATTTCCTATTTAATACTGTACAGCCACTTTGTCACAATTCTGTATTGTTAAAAGCAGTATATAAATAAAGGTGACTTGACTTGAGTATTGATTTCCACTGCCTGTGCAATTCCTGACAATAATGTAAGAGTCCAGGCAGAAAATTGGTTTAGTACAAACATTCATTCTAAAGTATCTTGAAAACATTAAAATTTTTGCATGCCATTAAGTTATTGTGCAAGATTTGTGATAACCAGCAATGTCATTATGCATTACATCTCTATACAGCATGCATATGAGCAATCAATTAGACTTTCATTTTGTGAGGAGTTGTGTGTGTATGCTTGTGTACCATTGCATCTCCCTTGGATGAGCAACAACTCCACCCAGTCAGTGATTGCTCAAACTCTTCACCCAAGGGTCGTTTTGAAAGTAGAATTGAAATAGACAACACAGTCCTACATTGTTTATCTTATTCTAATAAGAATAAGGATTTGATAAGGGAATTGATAGAGAATCAGACAATGGTATCGATATTGTTAATATCCTATAATTTCCTAGAATACGTATCAACAGGTTGTGCTCTACTGCCCAATAGACTAACCTTTTGCCATATGCCATGGATCATACTGGTGTATGATGTTAGGATACTACTCTCTCATCAATTTTCTGATGGATGAATGTCTATCCATTCTGACCACTTTGTTGTCAATGCCTTCATCCAAGAGCTTCTCTAGCCCTTTCCTGAACTCTATTGGTTCCATTGCTACGGAACTTATGGCCTGGGACACCTAGAGGAAACAAGTTTATAGATTATTACATTTTAGACAAAACTTGTTAGCAAATTTATTCTAGTGTTGTGTCCATTTGTTTACCTGAACCAGATCAAAAACAACTATCTTATTTTAGGAGTCATCCATGAAGGAATAGGTTGTATATTTGCATGAGTAGCCTGGGCTGTCACTCCTCACAGCTGTACTCCCTCACCATCCTGATTCTCGCAGATTAGTTGCAATTTTATGATGTCTTCCTGCTTCTTGTATGCTGTTTCAATCACCAGAATGAGGTAGCTTGCCTGTATGTTGTGGTATGTTGTTTTTTGGGGCCCAGAGCCCAGCCCAGTCAGTGATGTCTGTAAATGTTGCACCAGTGAAGAGTGTGGCAGCTGCTGCTAGTAGGTTGTTTTCCGACATTCCATGTGTGTTTGGGCATGATTCCCAATGTCCAGTATGTCCGTTGATGCATTTCCAGCTCACGGTGATTCTGCTACCAATTGTTTTTATGGTCTGGTCTGCCTCGAGCATCACAGCAAAACAAGTGGAGCATTTCTGGAAGAGACTCATTCACAATCCACTTTCTCTCCTTTCATCTTCTGGGATGTTCAGAGCTGCTTGAAGTGCTTTCTGTAGTAGAGGTGGAGGGGCTTGTGAATAGAGCAAAACTGGTATCAGCAGGATCAGCAGCAGGCTCTGAACATATGCTGATGTCCAAGGCTGATGTTGAACTGATGTCCATTGCAGATGATGTGTGTGTTTCCTGTTATTGACGATTCAGCATTGCAATATTTATTTTCTCAAATTTGCATGCTAGTTTTGGTCATCTCACATAAAAATTATTTAAATAAACAATTATCTGACTGTTCTATGATTGCATTTGATAATGCTATAGCTAAGTGTCAGCAGAATGATGGAAAAAACCCAAATATTTTTATTACTTATAAATTATAGATAGTGGACATATAACTTGGCCACTCACATCAAACATTAAACTTTTCCTTGGACTGCACACAGCCACGACACCTGACGAAGATGCAGTGTCCTATAAATTATAGAGATTTCAAATAATTTTAGGACTGTCATTCATAACACAGTACACAAAACTAGACCATGAGTAAAGATTCATTGGCCTACCAATTGTGTCCATGTGGGTGCCAGGGCAAAAATGGCTTTGTGCACTGTCTGTGCAGGACTACTCAGCTGCAACGATAACGGAACTTTGAACTTTGCTGAAAGTTATTTTGCAGGTCTGGATTTCTGAGGGGTTGACTATGGTACACTGTCGAAAAGGCTGAAGGAATCCTCATGTTCAGGTAGATCCATGGAAGCAATACCTTTAAGATGCAAGCTACATCCCTGCTCCGGCATCAAAACATGGAGGTTGGACTGTTACAGCTGGTCTGAGGTAAGATGCTCATGTCAATCAACTATCACAGGAGCGACCTCTGTTGGTGTGACACCACAACAACAGGCATCTGAGAATGTCTCGATTTGTCAATTAAAAACCACTGCTTGGATTTTTATCATTATAGGGTAGATTTGTACATACACTGCCAACACACATTAATGTTCAAACAACATGTAAAAGTGAACTTAGCATCCAATGACCCCTTTAAGGACAATCCTTAAATGGCATACAGCAGAGAAGGACTATTTCATATATACTTTTAAAAACTTTTTATACACAGTAGAAATGTAATATTTTATTATATTATTTATTATTTTATGTATTTTAATATACATGTATTTATTATTATTAAGCCTATTTGAATCCATCCAAAACTGCCAAAGATGCATTGAAAATAATATTTTATCATATTGCAATCAACAAGCTAAGATCTGAAAATTAAGTGGTACTTACATGGCAATTTTTAACACACTGCAGACAGCTGTAATGGCTCTTTCTCCTTGTTCCCTCACAATTCTCACAATCCTCTCTACAGCTAGAAAAAGGAAATTCCACCTAGTGTCATTTGGCCTCAAGAGCTGGAGTTTGCAGTTTTGTTTGATTATATCAGCAGCTGTTATGGATCTTGCACTTCTGTTCCACAGACTTAGAAAATGTGGAGTTCAATTGGAATTGGCTACCAAGACATCAGCTGTAGACAACAGGTCCAGGAGATGGCAGGCACAGCGATGGTGTTTAGGCAGTTGATATTCCAGTCCATTATCTTGGTCCAACATAGTTTCAGCTTCAACAAACTCAACACCCTCACTGTTTTCCCCCTCTCCTTAATCATCATCACTCTCTCTTTCTCCCATCTGACTTGGCCTGGCCCCTACCACACTTTCTGGATTATTATTTTCATCAAGTTCACCATAGATTGTAAATGCTTTTAGAAAATTGGAGCCATTATCAGTTGTTGTGCATACAGATGTTGAACTCTGTGTGAATTTCATTCAAGGCACCTGCAAGTGCAGAAAAAGAGTGTGCCTTTTAGTTGTGTACATGCTAGGGCAGCATAACATCTCTGTAGAGTTTCAGGATCTATCCAGTGTGCCGTAACACCTATGAAGCTCCGTCAATGTGCTGTCCAGCAGTCAGTGGTGGTTGCAATGAACTCAATTTCACTCATGGCTTCTTTCAGGTTGTTCTTCATTTTCTGTGTTGCCTTTTCACCTTTGTTTTTTACAGTGCCACGAGACATTACCACAACACTTGGTTGAAGGAGATTCACAACGGTTTTAAACCCTTCCTGTTCAATAACACTTAGGGTGTAGACCATGAATGACAAAGTTAATGATCGCTTCATCTACACTGTTCTGTGAGACCCTCTTGGTTTCCCACAACTTCATTTGCTTTGATGAGGAACCTGCATCTGATGTTTTTCTTTTAAGAGCAGTGGAAGTGAGCTGGGTACATCTCTCCATGTGGGTGGCATGCTTTCTCTAGAAGTGACAAGTAACATAACATTACATTCAAGAAACAGGCAGACAAATATGACAGAAAATTATATCAGCTACCAGAATTACAGTTCCTTAAAAAAATATTATGCACCCAGAGGTGATATAGATTATGGTGGAGAACTGATGGTAAATTAAGTTAATTATTTTCTAATGAAAATAATAGCTAGCTAACCTTACAAACATATCTAGTTAGTAAGTTAACTAATGTTCACTAATTAGTAGTAACGTTAGCAAACACATGTGCTGCAATATAGTTAATGTGATAGCAAAATGTGCACCAGTATGAATTTATGCTAACATTACTGAAAAACAGAAAATAGACTATTTATACTGAAAACATTAAATTGGCTCATGACAATAAAGAGATAACAATGAAAACATGTAATTTACCTGTATGTACTTTCTTAAATTCTACGGCAAATTCTTGAAAGCCAGCATTTCATGTTTTTTAGGTAGACACAATTCCCAGGGCATTTGCCAGGAATCCTTCTTGACGCCGACAATTTCGAACATCTCCCTCATATATGGCCATGGGTGATCAGGAATGTCTCTGTTCTCAGTCATTTTTACATCGCTGACACCCTCTGTCTCATTGTCCGCACTAGCCATTATTCTTGTTGCCTTCTGTCTTGCTCGTCGTTAGCTTAATAAACTAGCCTAGGTTTACGGCGTGTGATAGCCTCGAAAACCCAATGATAGGCTGAAAAAGCTGCGCAATGACCAAAAATAGATTGATTGGTTGAAAAAGGCATGCGAATTGAAAAATAATATCTACAATGCCACCAAACAGATTAAAACTAAAGTAACAAGCCTGGTTTAAAAATGTAAGAAGAAGAAAGTACAGATAATTGTGTAAAAAAATAATGAGTAAAAGTAAAAAGTAGTCTGAGAAATAAATAGTGAAATAAAGTACTGATACCAGAAAAATCTACTTAAGTACAGTAACAAAGTATTTGTACTTTGTTACTTCCCATCTCTGTTGCCACATCAGTTCTTTCTTAGGTGGATTTACACGATAAGCACTTTGTTTAATGGTTGCATGTGAACCAACATCATTGTTTTGTGTTAGCACTTGTGTAGTGGTGAGAAAGTCACTGAATCAAGAATCAAGAGTGTTTTGCCAGTTTTCATACTCTATGCAGTCGTTCATGAAGCGAACTAATATAATCTAAAACATTTTTAGTGGGGTACGGACAGTCAGAAGAAAGAATCTGCTGCCGCAAAATCTTCAATGGGCTATGCACAGTGTGCTCAAAGATCAACTGTCAAAGACTGAATCCGAAAGAAGCTTGAGATGTGGTAGAAATTGCAAATAACAATAATGGAATTTGCTCATCCCATTCTTTTTGTTGTACAACACAAACAGAAGTTCAGAGTATGGATCTGAGAGTTTGATAAAACCATTCAATGGCACCTTGCAACTGAAGATGATACACACTAGATACTTGATCTTTGATGTTTTTTTTGTTTTGTTTTTTTTTATTACTTTGGTGAACACTTTACACATAAAATTAGTTTCTTGATCAAACTGAACGTATTTCAGCACTCCAAATGTGGAGCAGAGTTTGACGATCACTTTAACAATTGCAAGAGTTTTAAATAAATACAGAGATATTGCTTCAGGATACCTGGTGAACACACACATCAAAGTTAGCAAGTAAGAATTTCCAAATTTATTTTTGGGTAATGGCCCAATGCAATCAATCAAAATGCGCTTAAGCGGTTCACCAGTCACTATTATCGGCTTCAATGGGGCTGGGGGAATAACTTGATTGGGCTTGCCGGATAACTGACATGAATGACAAGATTTACAGAATTTAGAAATGTCAGAATTCACTAAAGGCCAAAAGAAAGGTTTTAACAAGCTATCATAATTTTTTCAAATGCCTACATGACTAGAAAGTTCATGGTCATATGCTACACTCAGTACAATCTCTGTCACTGTACTTGTTCTCAAAAATGTTTTGGAACGACAACTTGAAAAAAGGTGCCCCAGTCATCAGTGACATGACCTGGAGACCACTTACACATTATAACGCTATTGTCAAAGAAGTAGGCAACTGGATACTCTGGCAAACTGTCAGCTTGACAGCAGCTGCAACACAGTGACAGAGATTGACACATTGTTTTTCCAAATGGCAAATCAGCATTAGGAAGTGCACACATTTCTTACTCGACGGAATCAAGGTCATAATAAAATGGAGTCGGACTACAATTTAACTTAAATTAAATAACTTTGCACATCGAAAAGACTGAACATGCAAGAAATCTTCAGCCACCATTGGATACTTTCTTTGGGCCAGTCGTGTGGACCTTACACAGTGATAAGGAGAGGTTTTAAATAAAGTAGGGATGGGCAACCTTGCTCCTGAAGTGCCAGTGTCCCTGCAGAGAGAAAAAAAAAAACACCAACCTGTATTCTGAAGACCTTGATTAGCTTGTTCAGGTTTTTAGATTAGGGTTGGAGCTAAACTCTGCATGGACACTGGCCCTCCAGGATCAAGGTTCCCTACCCCTGAAATAAAGTTTGTAAATTCATTTAAAGATAAAGAAATACGTCCAAGAAACTCATTTGCACATCTTTTAATGCCTTTTAAAACATTCCAGCGATTGAACACAATAAAAGTAGAAGAACATATTATATGAGTTTCAGTTTCAGTTGCCTTCTGTGTCATTGTCCACAGGCTTTGGTGACAGGACTTTGAAATAGCAAACAGGGAAAACAATAAAGGCATGACTTATTTCGCATCCAGCAAGCCAACTCTGTTGAAGCTGTTGTCATAGCCTATTAAATTTTTTAGTAGAATAGGAAATAGCAAGGGCCCATAGAAAAATACTGTTGTATGTTTTTTGCAGCGGGGCAGCTCAAGAACGCCAGACACACAAGTACTCTGGCTCTTTTGCCCCAAAGGCTGCCGAGGCATTGATGTTAGTACTTGTCTGACATCAAAGTTAGTTCACTAACTCTTGCTTCTAGTTCAAATTATTACTTGTCCTGCCAAAATTTTTACTGGCCCCACAAAAAAAAGTAATAAGATGAAATGAAATGAAATAGTTGTTGTTTTCATTGTTTCTGATAAATGTAACCTTTACAAATAAGGTTATGACAACAAAAAAGTACTTAACTTTAATAACTCATTTAATTGTTAAATATTGTTAGGCAAGTGAACACACTGCATAGTGCTCACTGTATAAATATGGATTTAACCCTTATTAAAGTTATTCAGTCAAGAGCAATTACAAATGCAAAAAAGTTGATGTTTTGAAACTTTTCAAACTAAATATTCAATTTGGAAATTGTTACAAATGAAAAGACACTTTGAATGCAAAATTAAAACTGCCAGTGGGTGGCAGCAAGTCACTGTTAATGAGTGAGTCATTGTGATTCAGCTGATTCAGTCAAATGCATGATATATTCAGGACCGAAGCATTTGACTGACTTAATAAGTAAGCTGATTCAACCGATTCACTAAACAAATTAATTCAGTAGGAAACATTCTTGACTTTACTCAGCAATTCTTCTCTTCCTCATCCCACCTGTGATACTCTCTCCACAATGGCGGAGTGCCTCCGTCTGGAAATCGATTGGTGATTTCAAATATGAAATTTAATTGTATGCTTGGTGAACAGTTTTGGAGAATTTGATGTTTCCTCATTAAAAGAAATAGGAGTAGCACTTGCCTGCCCCAGAGGCGTTTCAAAGATGGCTGCTGAGTGAAATGACTTGCCTTAAAGGGACTTTGGGTTGAGTAATTAATTGTATACTTTCATTACTAAATCTAAAATCTTTAAGTAAATTTGATGTTTATTCACAATTTAACTTTAGCTTTACTGTAAATTGAGAAAAATATTAATGTTTTGGCAATTCTGTACCACAGTGGGATTGCTATAATGTATTTCTGCATTAAGATTTTTTATAGATATTAGCATCAATTATATGATTGAAGTCATTTATTTTTTGTGTTTATTGTAGTATAGTTGTATTTATGTATAAATGAAAACATTGTATTTATTCCTTTCAGAAAATGAATACAGAATACAGTTCTCTGTCCAGGCTACCATCTTTGTACCATTTTGTTAGCAGTTACTGTCCAATGAGCAATACAGATCACTTATTAATATGTCATCCCCAGTACTTTTCCACCGTTGTTTATGAGTTTACATAATGCTTTCTTTCATTGTAGAAAACCACCTGCTAAACTGCTTTTCAAAAGATAATCATTTTCCGGGTACCCAAGGTTGCAAGGATACATTTTAGGATTTTAATAAGCTGTCCATGCATTATCTAGTTCTCATCCTGTGGCATCTCCCATCTCCAGTACTTCCTTCCAAATGCCCTCTTCATAAGCACAGTCACATAGGCCATGAGGCCCACACAGATAGTTTGGCCTTGAGGCCTTAAAAATGCACCTGGCTCTCATATGAGATTAACTTACTTTAAGAAACATGCAAAGCATCTTGTACAATTGTTTTATATAGGCTCCATAAAATATTTCATCACCATTAGGCCACGACTACCCATGGTATGCACTTTGGCTCAGGACAAAGGGGACAGACATACTGGCAAATCATGTCTCCAGCACTGTTCTTTAAGTTGTGTGAAGTGAACACAAATTTGGTTTCTCTGTTAGATTTGCAGAAGAACTTTCTCTTAGATGTGCTGCTGATGGTGCTCTTGCACTCTGGGTTTCTTTCAGACGCCACTGATTTTATGAAGCACTCAGATATCAGAGCGCAAGAAGATTGCCAAATGTCCTCTGCAAACTTTAGTATCTAAAGTAACTAGTAACTAAAAGAAGACTCGGGATATACAATGCCGCACAGGAAGTTTTTGGTTTGAATTTCATTTTAATGGAAGGCCTCTATGCAGGGCCACATTAAGACCACACTGGGTCCCAGAGCTATGAGGCCCCTCTGTGAATCTGGAACAGACGAATCATCTGGTTGCTTTTTATGTCATCTCTCCCTTCTTTCGTATGTCTGTGATACACATGATGACATGTTTTTGGCTCTCTTTTGATTTTTATATTGTTGCTCTTATCCAGAGCTGTCATGTTTTGACAAAACTGCGGTCCTCTTTCTGCCCAGGTCATTATTATTAGTATCTACTGTGACGGAAATGTTATCTCCTTGCTTAGTCTCATTAGCTCCAGCAGCAGTTGAATTCCGTGTTTCAATTTTCTGGTGATCTGTTGAGGAAAAGCATGCAAAAAAATTGACACATTAGCTGTTAGGTTAATCACAACCTGTCAACATTACTTGCTAATAACAAATAAAGCGGAGGGCAATGATCAGAATGTTATTTCATGATTCACGATACAAGTACTGTAATTTCTCAATAATGATATATCTCACAGTATAGTTATTTTAGCTTTAAATAAGATCCTATGAAGATTTTTGATGGCCCTGAAATTTCATAATTCTTGTTATCAATTTCTATATCACAAAAACTCGAGTTTACTGAAGACAAGTAGACAGTCACAACAATTACAATAGAACAAAGACACTTAAGAAATCAACCTACTGGGAAAAAAATTTAAAGCATTGAAAACTAAAAATATTATATTGTATAAAGTAATCAAATGTACAAATACACTGCATAGTCTAGTCACTATAAATCCATTCTTAACAGCAAAGGGCTACTGTCACTTTAAAACCTCACGATCTCATATACTAATAGTAATACACGTTTTATCTTTAACTACTGACGTTCATTCCAGACACCAATGAACGACTGTGTTTACGTGGATACTCGGAAAGACATTTTTACACATAACTATATGTATCTGAAAGTTGGTAAAGAGGAGAAAAAGAACTCAAGTTAAGTCAGGCGCTGTGCTAGCAGCTGCTTTAGGCGTGTTTCATCTCAACACACGTATTTAATAAAATAATTTCTCCCCTGCTGCTTAATATGCTGGGATGGTTTAAAATCATTTGTATATAAACTACTGCTTAAAACGCATTTAAATGATAAGCTCATATCATAATGAGGCAATACAATATTTCAACCGGGTTATCGCCCTGATTCACCCACACCCCTTAAATGGATAAATAGCGTTTGTTCAAACACAAAAAGCAATGTACATTATTAATGCATCAAGTTAATAATCAAAGTAACCTAAAATCAAAGACGCTGTGTTTTCATCCACTCCATCATGTGCCCAACTCCGGTCCACTTGCTGTTCATCAACTTTATCACCAGTTTTAGTAAAATAATCTGATAACTTTGGTACTTTACTGAGTAACTGTTGCTTCCTCTGTTGTTTTTCTTTTACATTTTTTCATTGTTGAGCCCCACTCTCTCAATTTTTTTTTTAAGTAGATGACATTTTTACCTAATGAAGACTTCTTATCATTAACGTTACCATTTCCAGATTAGACTAGAATGAAATGAAAAGTGATTGGTTGATGTGGACATCCTAATAATGTGCAGCGATCACCTAACAGGCCCATTTGCGGGTGGTTCAAAAGTTAAATACAGAATAAACGCATTTGATTGGTAAACCAAATTCAAACATGACGTTTGAATTACTAATGATAATGCATGGAATTTAGGCAAAGCTCCACTAAATAACAGCACTAATAAGTCGGGGGCATTGTGGGGCATTCGCGATCGGCACTATCGATGGCCTGTCAGTCTGCTCTACAGCCAATCACGGGCCCCCTTCTCGCTCGGGCCCCGGGGCTTCAGCCCCGCCTAGCCCTATTGTTAATGTGGCCTTGACTCTATGGTATGTATATTTTTGTACTAGTAGAATGTCTTCAAATGTTTGCTGTTGTAGGTCAACCAGACATACAAACTCTGGTTTATCTAACTCCTTGCAAGTTAGGATGAAATGTCTAGGATGAGATGTCTGGGCAGAAACATTATTTATTGAAATTGCATTTACTTATTCTGTGACTCACTCAGTTTCATTACATCTTGTAGTTTTGCATTGTGTTAGAATAGAACAGAGTTGAATAGAATAGAATAGAACTTTATTTTTATTGTTTAGGAACAACAAAATGTAGTTTAGTCAAGTAGACATACCAAACAGACAGCAACATTCAAGACAAAGGCATAAATACAAAAATATAAATATAAGAATAGAATTACACTGAGGTAGTGAGGCAGTGAGGTAGTGCGAAATATATAATGCAGTATAGTAATCTAATAGGGGAAGGATTATTACACGACTCCTGGAAGGAAGTGGAATTATGCATTTAAGCATCTGACTACCTGGAGAAAGAAGATATTTTTCAGTCTGTTTGTTCTGTATTTAATTAGTCTGTATCTTCTCCCCAAAGCTTGAGGAGAGAACGGATGATGTCCAGGGTGAGTGGGGTCTTTTAAAATGCCTCTGGCCTTCTGTTGAAGTCGGTCGCTGTAGATGTCACCGAGTATGGGCAGTGACATACCAATGACATGCTCAGCTGCCTTAACTACCTGCTGCAGGTCAATCCTGTTCTCTTTTGTACAGCTGGAGAACCACACCGTGCAGCAACAGGTTGGCGGGCTCTCTATGGCTGAACGGTAGAAGCTGGTCAGTAGGTTTTAAGTGAGCTGGGCGTGCTTTAGCTTCCTGAGGAAATAAAGTCTCTGTTGTGCCTTCCTCACCTGCTGGGAAATGTGCATGGACCAGGTGAGGTTGTCTGTCATCAGCCCATCTATGGTGGTATCGTCAGCAATCTTGATAACGGTATTTGTGGGATGAATGGGGGAACAGTCATTAATGAAGAGGGAGTAGAGGAGGGGGCTGAGAACACACCCCCATGGTGTGCCAGTGTTCAGGGTGAGTGTAGAAGATGTGAGATCTCCCATCCTGACCTTCTGGGGTCTATTGCTGTGTGGAGGGCTGTGATGACTGCATCCAACATCCTGATGTTGATCAAGGTCAGCAGGGATGGAAGCTTTAATATGAGAGAGGATGAGTCTCTCAAAACATTTAGTGATGATGGGGGTCAAGGCAACTGGTCAGGAGTCATTAAGGCAATTCGCTGTGCTTTTCTTTGGTATTGGGATAATTGTAGCTGATTTGAGGCAGGTCGGCACTGTGGATTGCAGAAGCGAGAGATTAAGTTGGTGGTGAATATCCCTGCTAGCTGGTCCGCACAGGCCTTGAGGATTCTTCCTGTGACTCCATCTGGACCAGCTGCTTTCCTCTTGTTGATTCTGCGAAGTGTGGATCTGACTTGGTGCTGGTGTAGTACTATGGGGTTGTTTCCCTCTGGTGTTCTCAATGTTTCAGGATTGATGCTGCCAAAGAACATAGGACTTAGGACAGGCTTATTAATGATGACCACATTAATACCAGCAAACAGCAAAGTGAAAATGATCCAAGTAGACAGAAAGCCCCACCTGTTTGCATTAAGGGACATCAGTCCAGGGAAAGAGATAACGTATGACTATGGGGATTCTGACTGGCCATGGAGGAACAAGGTATTCATTAGTGCTGTGACTGGTGGTTAAACACTATCTGTAAGCACTACAACCAATTTTTAGTTAATTCTGAACTAGTATGTGTACAGTAGCGTTAGTACCAATTCAGTTCTGTACCCACTTGTAGTCAAATGCTTTTAAACGCTACTGTGTGTTTTTGCTTATATGGTCTGGTTTCGAATGACAAAACCACAAGTTTATTTACAACATGTTTTTACAGCGTTAAGTATTGTAGCCAGTCACAGGCATCTCTGTTGAAAGCAATGGCCAGTCAGACGTGTTTTCTGTAGGTTAGTCAGAATCCGCTCTGTATTCAATTTAGTTTTTGCCAGTTTACAGGGTTCTACACGCTCAAAGATCTACCTATTATAATGAGAGAGAGAGAGAGAGAAAAGCATGCACAGTGTAAATAAGAGAATTTCAGTTAGTCACTGATTATATTAGGAGTTTTCGCATGAGTAAGTAATCCATTAACAATTTAAAGAAAAGTTTTGTTTGTCTAATAGGACTAAATGTCCACGTATACTGTTTCATGAGTGACAGTTATCCAAGTGAATCTGTCACAAGTCCTGTCCGGTCTGCCCACCACCAGAGGTGGCCTTGCCATAATATTGACTCTCACACTGGGTGCACTACACTCCGCTTCATGACGTTCGCTCCGTAACAGAATGTAGTAAATTGTTTCCCCAGTCATTGCTATGATTGACAGTGATAACTGCACTAGGCAGAAAGAACGACCTGAAAAAAATAAAATAAAATAGACCTGTGCATTAGGCTAAGTGACCCAGAGTAAATTCAGAGTAACAAAACTACAACAGCAACACGTCTGTTTTGACTGAATATATTTTTAAGGCAATGTTTAAACAATGTAGTTTCTTAATTGAATCTAAAAATATTTCTAAAATATTATTAATTGTACTTCATATACTACTTCAGTACGTTACTAAAATTTGTTATAATAGTCATTTTATAATAAATTCAAAACCAAGGCATGAAAACTAGGGAGTAGAAATGGCAACTTATCTAATTAGTGATCCTCTGCTGCCTTCTACTGGATATAATGGTAATTTCATGTGATTGGCATCTCAAAAGTCTTTATTTTCCAGTAGGATTTTTTCATGTCATCTCCATGCATGAAAAGTGAAACTTTAAAGTGAATTTTACTGCACAACTGTATAGTTTAAAAATAATAAAGCCTTTATAGTATTGTATAAGTGTTTTAAAAATGTGGGTTTATTTTTTGGGGGGTGGGGGTGTCTTTCTCACCTATTTCACCCATGACGAGTCTATGTATAATCAAACTGTTTTTTTCTTTTTTCCCCTTAAGAGACAGACCATCAGCTGAGGCTTAATGACACTGCTGAACAGGTACCTTTACCACTGAATACTGTTGTTGTGCTGTGACTGCTGGTTAAATGCTGGTTCAAATCGTTATCCACTATTTAAAGGGTTAGTTCACAAAAAATAAAATTCGGTTATTAATTACTCATGTCTATCCAAACCTTTAAGACCTTCGATCGTCTTCGGAACACAAATTAAGATATATATATATCCAAAATAAGATATATATCCAAGAGTTTTCTGACCCTCCGTAAACAGTAAGGGTCCTACCACAGTCAAGACACAGAAACTTTATTCCAGTCATTATTTTTGCACAAAAAATATTCTCATAGTTTCCATAACAATATCTTAATTTGTGTTCTGAAGATAAATTAAGGTCTTGCCGGCTTGGAACGACATGAGGGTGAGTAATTAATGATAGAATTGTCATTTTTGAGTGAACTATCCCTTAAAACTCATAAAATCTAGTTTATTAACCTTAAAATGGGAAAATCTGTTCATCTGTTAAATCTGATAAATTTGATAAATCTCATAATTATTTATTTTTCAACAGAACTGCAAACATGATGTAATATCCTCCGTCGTATCAAGCTTGGATAATTGTGACAGCTGTAGCGGACCCTTTTCTGCTTTTAAGTGGATAGGTGTTAGATGTAAAGGTTTCTTTCTTAGAAATATCAGTAGTAATTCTTATCTACTTATCACTTCATCTGTTACAGAAGGGGAATGCCGTGTCCAAGCAGAGGATAGAGGATAGCGTCCACTGGATAGTAGATGCCATCACCCTTGCAAATCAGGCACAGGGTGTGCCCTGCCCATTCAGGTTGCGAGCGCACTCAACAAGAAGTGTTGCATCCACCTGGGCGCTGGCTCATGGTGCCTCGCTGACAAATATTTGTAGAGATGCGGGTTGGGCGACCCCTAACACACTCGCTAGATTCTATAGCCTTTCGTGTAGAGCCAGTATTCTCTTGGTGTTCTCACTTTAAACAGGCCTGTACAATAGACCCTGTTAAGCTTCTCCATTCCCTCGGCAGCTAGACCTGGTAAAACATCCGGCGCCAGGCCCTCACTCGATGAATCCATGACATATGAGAGACCTGAGTGGATCCCGTATGTGTAAAATTCTGCGCTATTGCCTCAGAGCCCGTGTTTCCCCGGCAGACCCCTGCCATTTCCAAGAGGGTTACAATCACCTGCAATCTTCCATATGTTTCTGAAAAATAAGTCATATGTGTAAGTGTTTCTGAAACCTCCCGTGGGAAGGATGGGACTTCCGCATGTTCCCATTGTTCCAGTCTCACTAAAGTGGGTAGTGCTATGGTATACAGTGACTAGTCTTCTTGATGCGAGCCCTGGCCTAGGCCAGAAAAGGGGCACAGGAGGCTCGCTCAGGACACTGGAAGGGGCAGCAGTCATGGCTCTTTGGTAGGGACCCCAATTCGTCAGTCACCGATGTGACGTTGAAAGTGACCGACTAATAGGGAATGTCTCGTTTATGTATGTAACCCTCGTTCCCTGAAGGAGGGACCAGAGACGTCACGTCCCG
This sequence comes from Labeo calbasu, assembly GCA_019740295.1. NCBI lineage: Eukaryota > Metazoa > Chordata > Actinopteri > Cypriniformes > Cyprinidae > Labeo > Labeo calbasu. The sequence goes on from JAHKKF010536108.1 coordinate 25,934, forward strand.
TCGCCACAGCTGCTGTACCACCGCTGAGCGCCAGGTCACAAGGTCCACTCCTAAGCGAAAATCTGACTATGCGCTGCACCTGCTGCCTGTTTGTACTCACACTGCGGTCAGTGGCAGCTGGATGTGATCATAGCATGCCAATGTGCATTGACTCATTTAGTTTACACTCAAAAAAAATTGGTCTCTCTAAGCAAGATCCCAATGTGTCAGGCACCGATGTAAGGTCTCCGTTCCCTTCTTCAGGGCATGAGGGTTACAGACGTAACCGAGACTGAAGACATTACAGTGTCTTTAGAAAATGTACATCATAAACAAGTTTCAGTCATGTAAAACGTGTCCTGCATTGAACCAAGTACAGAAATTCAAAATGGCAGTGAGTGCCACGGAAAACACGTAGGTAAAGATTTACTGCCAAACAATCCAGTTCAAGTATCACAAGTCCACAATGAAGAAAAGACTGGTAACACAGAAGAAACATCTGTTGATCCATGTACACAATTTTCAAATGAATCCTTTCAGGAAACAAGAGTTACTGCTACATTTGTAGCAAACCTCAGGCCAAATTTACAAGACACTTAAAAGTCCAAAAAAAACTAGGTAAATGTTGCTCAGGTTTTGGCCCTGCCTTGACACTCAAAAGAACGCAAAAAAATGCTTGACAAACTGAGAAACAAACGTAACTACAAACATAACACTGATGTTTTAGCCTGTGGTACTGGATTATTTTGAGACTGAAGGCAAAGTAAAATTATAAATCAGAAGATTATGTGCATTGCATGTATTGTCATGCATTGTTTTTTTCGCAATTGATCAAAACCAGTGGAAGATCAGGCAGAGCAAGGAAGAACTAGGATCTTGTCTTTGGCAACAATGTCTAATACAGCTCTGTGTCAGCAGATATCACAGGATGTTTGGAAGCTGTTAACTGTGATAAAAGATGATGACATCTCTGCTGCTGTCCAGAGTGACTTCTGCATTCTTCAGCTGGCCCAGTCATTTTTCAATAAACATGTACAGGATCCCACCAAATACGACTATATTCGACAGAAGCTCCAGGAAGTTGGAAGACTCCTATTGACCATGCAAAGAGAATTTTACAGACTTTGTAAGATTTGCTGTAAGACCTGCAAATTTTAAGGCACTCATCCAGGCTGTCAGAAAGGTCTCTGGGTTTCATGAGGAAAAGCTCCCATTCACAGATGATGTACAACGTCTTCACCAGCATCTTGAAAAGGTTGCTGGTTTAGCATCTGAGAACTTGAAAAAGACACCATCAGCACAAGTGGTGGAGAGGCTGCAAAGATGCAACTAAAAAGCTTCCTGGAGAGGGACACAGCTGCCCTACATAAGGATGTTGCTGCTGGCCTAACAAAGTTTGAACAAAAACTTTGTGCACACTTCAGTCAGGTGGAAACCAGGGGTAAATGAAGGATGTTGTGAAAGCATTTAAATTGGAGTAATACTAATTTAAAATATTCTGTAAACAATATAA
>JAHKKF010536109.1:4568-19528 GCA_019740295.1 Labeo calbasu
AAAGGTGGATAAAAGATGAATCATTGTCTGGCCATCTGGAATATCGATATGGAGATAAAGGTTGGGATTATAATTTTTTGGTAGTATTATATCACATTGTGAGTGTATATTAGCACCCTTTGTTGCTTTCTTGTGACATCTGATAAAGCGTTTGGACCTGGAGTGGTGACGCGTGACGTCACACTAAACGAGCCGAAGTGATGCTATGACTTTACCAATCAGTGATTGGCTCTTAAATTTAGAAGGTGGGACATATTATGCCATATTACTCATTATAGTTTCTCACATTCATAATAGAAGTGAACCATCTTTGTATCTGTAGTAGGGCTGTCAATCGATTAATCGTATACAAAATAAATGTTTGAGTTAATCGTATGGTCTTTGCTACTGTTCAGAATACCCTAGCCATCACATAGGAATGTGCTAAAATTTGCTCACAGTGCCTAGCTTCACCCTAGCGTCTTTGTTGTGTTTTATGAGGCCACTCGCATTTTCTTCAGAAACTAAAAAACGACTAGTTTGCTGCTACGAGTGTTCTGAATCTTATTGATTGCTATGCAATTGTTCTAAATGTTAAGGACAAAAATGTTGCTACATTGTTGCAAAGGTTTTCTTACAGGCTAGTTTCAAGTAGTGTTTTAAAGATGGAGGTGTTGAAGAATGTCCTATTCATAGGCCTTTGTCAACCTTTGCCCTTCCCTGTTTATGAAAAAGATTAAGTAAGACCTGTATGCGCTGCATCTGAGTGCATCTGTCATGTTCGTGTATTGTTTTCAGCAGGTGTGTACCATATGGGCAAGGCTGTATGTGAGAAAATCTGTAATAGTGTGTGAGATGTCATTGTGAATTGAGGATATCTGAATGGCAGTAGTGAGGTGAGTGTACGGGGATTTCCCCATAGTTATGGGACAGCAGTGCTACTCTCAACCCAATAAACATAACTGATATGGAAAAGAAGGGGATGAAAGATAAGCTGGAGAGACGATAATGTAGGTTGTAAGTGTTTTGGAAAGAAGACCGTTCCTCCTTGGGTTTTTGCACGGTTTATTGTCCTGTTTCTTTCCAGGACTTGTAACGCTAGCTCCCCCTACTGGAGCAAAAACACATCTGACATATTTGACTTTCCAGACCTCTTTAGTTAGACAGCGTATTATGATTAAATGCAGCTTGTAGTTTTCCTTACATTTTGTTACTGTGATTCTACCCCCATATTTGGTTCATAACGTCTTGCAAATGGAGGTGTGACGTTAGCAGGTAGTTCACTGGTCTAGAAAGATGAAGAACGGCGTGAGAGATGTGTGTAGTCACTGTCAGTGACTAAAAAGAGATGACAGATTATCAGGTAGGATCATGTCTCACTGGTGTTTGAATAGTCCTGGATCCGTTTTTCTAGGAAGAGCACATTTACATATCCTGAAGGGTGTGTGTCTCTCTCTTTTTTTTTTTTTTTGGTGCTACCTGTAGAGTATTTTCTACCTGTTTTTATTGTCATCACAGAAGAGTAACGTCCTTTTGAACAACATCCGACAGAGCCAGAGTCAACAATGCTTTATTGATAGCTAACGTATACAATATTTCCAAAGCATATTTAATAGTGTCAGTGTTGCCAAGAATTGGGCTACTTTAACATTATTTTACCTCCCGAAATGCAAATTTTACCGGTGGACCCCCTCCAAAACGTGATTGGGCTAGTTTTGAGTAAAAATTGTGCAGGTTTTGTTGTGAAAACCTGGCAACCCTGAATAGTACCGAAATGGACAATATAGATACTCACTAAGGTAAAGTATATGTAAATGACATATATGGAAAATAGTTAAAAAAAAAAAAAAAAAAAGGGAATTAATTATTGGCGAATTACAGTTAGTACTTTCGCTCATTTTTTTTTGATCCAAAAAAATATTTATTTATTTTTTTTGATTGACCATCTGAGTGAAAATGGCAAAAATGCATTACATTTTATGGTTGCTTTTTTTTTTTTTTCGCTAATGTTGGAGCTCTTTGTCCAAATCGAGTTGAATTTGGCAGCGCAGAGCGTTCTGGCGGCTGTGTGTGTAGAGATATGTTGTGTGGGTGTGGTTTGTGTGTAAAGTGTTGCTGAGTGTGTGAATGTGTGTGTTCAGATGAGAGATATTTTGTGGGTGTGGCCGAGTGTGTGTGCGCGAGAGAGCAGGTGAACTGATATCTACATTTCCCAGCACTTCCTGTCCCTGTAACAGGTGTGTGTGTGTGTGTGTGTGTTTTGTGCGTAAAGAGTCCTTGTGGTGTGGCCATTTCAACTCAGATGCATCTGGGGACTTGTATGGTGTTCATTCTTATAGTTTATATGACAGTGCAAATACATGTACTTTCTCACGTTACGATACCTTAAAAATGATTAAGATCAATGTTTTTTTCCCCAAGGTGAGTCAGACATCTCACAAATTCTCCCGAAGTTCGAATGTTTTTCCCTCTTGTGTTTTTTCCCTTGAATTTATATATTTTTTATATTCTAAATATATAATGTCTCCCTAACCTACTCGTTTTCTCATCTTCACATTTTGTTCTTGGGGGTTAGAGGTTGCATTACTTCAGCACATTAACCCTCTGTGTGCTGGAAGTGCACAGTCAGTGTGGGAGTACATGTGACGTGCCGGAGTTAACCCTTTCCTGGCCAGAGCGTTCGCTGCTCAGTGCGAGATGACTGGCTGTGGCCGTTGCTACTGAAACGGCTCTACTGCTATGACGAGACACAGAGCACTCGCTGCAGCCATTTACCTTACAGGGACAGAAAAAAATAACTCTCTCATCCTCGTTTTCGTTCATCCCTTCCCCCTCTCTGGCTCTGAAAGCCTGTTTTGGTGCTGCGTGGAGGAGTTGACTCATGAATTTCAGTAAGATAGTGAGAAAACAGGGCTCAGCGCATGTCGAGTGCACGGACACACACATCTGCTCATCTGAAAATGAGTAAACCTTTATACTGTACCAAACAGGAAACTTCATAAAATGTACACTGTCATACATTTCATGAAAGTAGTATGGTGCAAAAAGTTTTGCTTTGTGCTAAAAAAAAAAGTTTCTGAAGAAAAAAAGTAGAATAGCTCACCCAAATATGAAAGTCGGTTGAACATTTTCTCACCCTCGGGCCATCCGAGATGTAGATGAGTTTATTTCTTCTTCAAAACAGATTTGGAGAAAATTGCATTCCATTCCATTCCTTTAGTGGATCCTCTAGTGAATGGGTGCCGTCAGAATGAGAGGCCAAACAGCTGATTAAAAGCATCAGTTGACATGACTCCTATTTATCAATTAACATATTGTGAAGTGTAAAGCTGTGTAGTTGTAGGAAACAGTTCTATTATTCAGGCATTTTATCTTTAAACCGTTACTTTTGGCCAAAATATAATCCATAATAACACTTTGAAAAAGTGAAAAGTCCGTCTCCTGTTGTTTTCTCACAGTCTATCATCTGTGCATATTTCTCTCCTGATTCAGAAAAGACATTTATTTATTTATTTTAAGGCTGTCAAACGATTAATCGCATACAAAATCAAAGTTTGAGTTGGCCTGATATATGTGTGTGTACTGTGTGTAATTATGTATATATTTAAGAAATATTTAAAAGTATGTTTATTATAATTTTTATATAATTTATATTATATATAAATACAAATATTTTGTACATTACATATTTATCTTAAATATATACATTAATTTGTGTGTATTTATATATATATATATACATAATAATTACACACAGTATACACATATATTAGGCAAACTCAAACTTTTATTTTATGCAGTTAACCATGATTAATCGTTGGACATCCCTTATTTATTTTTAACAGGAGAAAGCGTTATTACAGAGGACTTTACTTTTGCTGGGAAAAAAACTATTTAAATTTAAAATGTTTTGAATTTGTTTATTAAAAACACAGTTTTTTTGCTTCACAACTTGTTAATTCATGGACTGGAGTTGTGTGGATTATTGTGATGTTTTTATCAGCTGTTTGGACTCTCATTCTGGCAGCACCCATTCACTGCATAGGATTTATTGGTGAGCGAGATTTTATGCTAAATTTCTCCAAATTTGTTCCAATGACCAAACAAACTCATCTATATCTTGGATGGCCTGAGAGTGAGTACATTTCTATTTGGGTGAACTATTTCTTTAACCTTTTTTAAAATAAAGCTAAATATCAAATATAAATGTTATTTAAAAATATGCATGCTCTTTTCTACGTTCTAGCTAAAGCACGGGAGGCTCCAGAGAGTTGTGTTGAAGCAGAGGTTGTCCCGAAGGTTGCCCGCATGACTGTGTCAGGCAAGAAGCAGACCATGGGCTTTGATGTGCGAAGGTAAGCCAATTGAGGTAACGTGGAAGTGGTTTAAATATCTGCCCTTATAACCCAAACATAGTAGGTTCAAACCTTATAAGGGGTGCTCTGAACTATGTGATCTTTCACCATCATTCACTCTTGTACGAAGCATTTAACCACAGTTTACTCCACGGGGACTGTCCCTGTAACAAGCGCACTGTATCAGCGTGTCCTAATCAGGCAAGATATGTCACGTGTCAGTGATTTGTCAGTCTAGAGTGAACAAAAGTGAAATGCTTAAAACCACTCAAGGTTTTTCATAGTCTGTGAAGTTATGTAGATGTACCTCAATGTACAGTTACAATTAACAGGGTTTGGAATGAGATTTTATGATTGGCAGGGCAGTGTTATTTCAGTTTTATTTATATACTGTTATAATATTTTGAATTAGCTTTTGTTTTTATATTGTCAGGTTTCATTTTAGTTTTAGTGTTTTTATATGCCTTTGTATTTTGTCTTTGAGTTTCTCTTTAGGTATTTCTATTAATTCTATTTTAGTACTTAAGCTAAAACTTATTTTATTTCAGCAAAATCTCTCATTTTCATTGTATTTAGTGTTTATTTATTAAATTTCAATTTTTTTTATGTTTCAGCATGACACCACAGAAATAGAAAGTGTAGGTTGTTTTGAATGAAAATGTTAGAATTCTGTGTCTTGATGTCGTAGAACTGTGACATTTTTTTTGATTTACAGGAAAAATGACATTCTTCTTGGTCATCTGCTATTCAAAGAATACCAGATGGTACAGGGTTCATTCTCCAAACCAAGCCAAGTTTATCTACCTGCATTGCATTCTGGGATAGCAGAAAACCACAGAGAGATGGCTGGTGTCTGTAGATTAATCTCGCACACTCACAAACACAAACCCACAGCCTATCACTACCACTCCTTCAGCCACAGACCACACCCGTTGAGCTCAGTAAGAAGGGTGTAGGGGTGTCTGCAGGTGGAGCAGCCAGTGGACTTTTATTAAAAAAGGTTAATTTTGTTCAGAACAGTTTGTTTCAGTGGCTGTTGGAGGACTCGTGCTAAAGTTTCAGCGTAATCTTTCTTTTTCAGAAGAACTTTGAGGTTTTTACTAACAGTATGTTGGCCTGTAATGTTTAAAAAGTTGAAAATGTATACATTAACAACATTCAGTTTTGGGGTCAGTAAAATTTGGTTTGAAAGAAAATTATGTATATATATATTTTTTAAATATTATATTCATCAAAGAATCCTGAAAATGTATCAAGGTGTCCACAAAAATATTCGTAATAATAATTAAAAAATGATTTTATGAGCACCAAATCAGCATAAAAGAATGATTTCTGAAGTATCATCTAACTCTAAAGACTGAAATAATGGCTGCACTTTCAAATGTTTTGGACTAGAAAACAGCTATTTCAAATAGTCATAGTGTTTAACAGTATTACTATATTTTTATTAAATAATTGCAGCCTTGGTGAGCTAAGTTAAGTTGCTAACCCCCAAAAATACAAAAAAACGTGTTTTAAAAATTAGACCTAGGACTGTAACACAGTACGGCATAAAGTTTTGTATGTTTATCACAGCCTTGTTTTTGTTTATGTCAGATTAGCTGAATGAGGGGTTTAGTTGACTTTAAAGAGTTAGGTAGGTAGGTAACTTTATTGTCATTCAGCTGTGCATGTAGGATATGAACAAAATTTCGTTCGCTGGCTCATAAAGGCTCAAAAAACTACACTAAAACTAAAACACATACTACTGTACAAAATCAGTATTAGAAATATAATTTAAAACCTAATGAAGAAAATACTCCAACATGCATTAAGAATGTAACACTAAAAAAAAATAACAGCAGCATATAAATAATTAATAAATACATAGTAATTAGCAGCATCTATAACAAATTATTGCACTTACATGGCCACATATAAGTACAATTTAAGTAAGTTTATGAATAGATAGAATTATTGTAGTATCCCCATCTCATCCCATTGAACGAGTTCACTCCAAAATTAAAATTCTGTCATTAATTACTCACCTTCATGTCTTTCCAAACCCATAAGACCTTTGCTCATCTTTAGAACACAAATTAAGATATTTTTGATGAAATCCGAGAGCTTTCTGACCCTGTATAGACAGAAACTACCATGTTCAAGGCCCAGAAAGGTAGTAAGGACATCACTAAAATAGTCCATGTGACATCAGTGGTTCAACCGTAATGTTATGAAACTATAAGAATACGTTTTGTGCACAAAGAAGACAAAAATAAGGACTTATTGAAGATTTTCTTGTCTTAAGTGTCATTCTTCAATGTGTGTTCATGAGAATACCACGATGCATGCATGTAGTGTTGCTGATGCAGAAGCCGTTTTAAGGTGACGTTTGATTTATTTATTTATTTATTTATTAATTTATTTTTTGTGTGTGTCTTTTATAGTGCGGAAGAAAACGGCGTTGTCACCCCATCAGTTCGCAGAGGGCCGAGTCCAGAGGTCACTGCTCCACCAACCACAGAAACTCCATCCAAATCATCGACCGTGAATGAAGACTCAACTGTCCCAACCCCGAATCGACCAGCTGGAAAGAGCAAACAGCAGCTGAACATCCGTGCTGAACTAGAGAAGAGACAAGGAGGAAAACCATTACTCAACCTGGTGGTCATAGGCATGATATTCTCTCTTTCACTATCCATCCCACCACATTATATCTTGGTGAAGCATATGAATTTGCTTTATTCTTTTGATTACAAGTCCAAAAAGTTGTCCCCTAGACCAGTGGTTCTCAACTCCCACTGCTCTGCACATTTTGTATGTCTCCCTCATTTAACACACCTGATTCAGATCATCAGCTCGTTAGGAGAAAGATCCATGATTTGAACTGAATGTGTCAGATTCAGAAACATGCAAAATGTGCAGAGCAGTGGGTCCCAGGGCCTGGAGTTTAGAACCACTGCCCTAGAGTATTCAGATGCCTAATGTCTATATGTTGGATAACAGAACCAGTATATATGTAGTGAATGTGAAACTTGAGCTGTTTTTTGTATTTGTAGGTCATGTTGATGCTGGTAAGAGCACTCTCATGGGTCATCTCTTATATCTGCTGGGGAATGTTAATAAGAGAACCATGCATAAATATGAGCAGGAGGCCAAGAAAGCTGGCAAGGCCTCATTCGCCTATGCGTGGGTACTGGACGAGACAGGAGAGGAGAGAGACAGGTGAGTTTAATAAAAACACAATCAGGTGTCATTTCTGTTTGGTAGAACTGACCCAAACCAAGATTTATTTGTTTCTTTTTCATAGAGGAGTGACCATGGATGTGGGCATGACAAAGTTTGAGACTGACTCGAAAGTTATTACTCTAATGGATGCACCAGGACACAAAGACTTCATTCCGAACATGATCACAGGAGCTGCACAGGTACTTCGACTTAGAATGAACATGTTTTTTTCAAGCATTTGCATTGAGCAGCAACTTTCATTCTTCAAAAAAGATGCAGAAGCCTCATAACAGTTGTACATACAACTTGTGCATTATATTCCTAATATTAAAAAGCCATTTAATAACTTTGTGTGTGAATTGGACAGACTAAAAAAGTGATTCACTGAAAAACTTGACTTCTCCCCTACTGTAACTCATTGGTTCATGAATGAATCATTCTGTTGAGTTGGATCTTTAATGAAGCAGTTGATATGGGTAAAAAATGATCTGAATGAATCATTGACAAATCAGACTGATTCAGGTTCAGCTTACTGACTCAGTGATTTGGCCTCAGTGGTTAACAGCTCACTACAGGGGAAAATTACCATTGAATAATGATGTAATTTTGGTCTGTTTCTCACACAGTGTCATTTTGTGGACATTAGTGCACAAGTCATATGAACCACTTTTATCATGCTTTCACAGTGTGTTTTTTGAAATGTGAAACCTTGAGTCCGCATTTATTAGAATTGCAAGGAAAACAGGGCACTTTATTCAGAATTTCTCCACATAAGATTTAGACTGACATTAAAGTGAGTAAATGACCTGATTTTTCATTTCTGGTTGAGCTAGTCTTTTAATAAGGGCCTGTTCTTCCTTTGCCCGCTTGCTTTATGCGTGCTCATGAGTTGACGAGAGGACAACTGATGTCTCGGCATTTCTTGTGCACAGTAAAGTCTCAATGAAACTTGTTTTTTGTGGATTTGGGTGCTACCACCACTAGTACTCTGTGAATGAGTGTGTGTGTTTGGATTTAGCTGATACCTACAAATGCACTGAATGAAATTAGTCACATTTTGCAGGCCGGATTTACTCATTTCCTCTAGTCAGTCTGCTGAGAAAGGGTTTTTGGGGGCAAGTGGGTGTGTGTGTATATTGAGGGTGGGTGTGTATTGGGTCTAGACTATGACTGAATGATGTCGGAAGTTGAAATTGACATGACAAAGCAATACTGATTTGAGAATCTGTAACATCTTTGAATAAATAAATAAATGTATAAAAACATTATTTATTTATATATGAATTTGTATATAGTAGTTTATAATTTATATGTTATTTATATATAAGTTTATATAATAGTTTTTATATAATAATTTTATATATTATATATGAATAATAATATAGTAATCTGTTTTATTTATATATATATATATGTGACCCTGGACCAGAATTTAGCTGAGAAATTACTCCCAAAAGATCATTTAAAGTCATTGTTGCGTAAAGCATCAAACAGACATTACAAAACGTAGCTTCAGCAAGAAATAAATGGTTTAGTAAAATGTATTTTATTTGATTCTAAATAGAATTTATTACACACAAACTATGGAAAAGATGATAATTTGAGAAAAATCTCAAGTGTATTTTGTGTTTATACGATGTAAGTCATTGGTAACCAAAAGAGCTTTGTTACCAGCAGTCTTTAAAATACCTTTTGTTTTCCACAAAAGAAAGGTTTGAAACAACATGAGGGTGTGAAGTAAATGGAATAAAGTAAATGGCTCTCTGAATCATTTTGTGGTTCACACGGTTTGTTCAAAATGCAGATTCATTCAGAAACTCAACACCGCTGTGTTGCTCGGATATTGCTCTTGCTGCCTGTGATATCCTGTGACATGTAATATATATATATATATATAAATATGAGACAAAACACATACAGGGACATTTTTTGCACCAATATCTAGAATTTTAGGACATAACTGCATTTGTAGAGTTGTTGGCCTGCATCCTATTTGTCAAGTCAATTATATGAAATATAAAGTGACGTACAGGTCTGGGGGCGGGGCCAGAGCGTTAACTGCGTTAAAATATTTTAATTGCATTAATTTTTCATAACTAATTAATTAGGTTAACACGTTAAACTGACAGCCCAAATATATATATACAGGTGTCTTTAGTGGTGGATTCTGGTCTCTGAGGATCTGAGTAGGTGTTTGTGTGTATTTCGCAGGCAGATGTGGCTGTGTTAGTCGTAGATGCCAGCCGTGGAGAGTTTGAGGCCGGGTTCGAGGCAGGGGGGCAAACCCGCGAGCACGGCCTGCTGGTTCGATCCCTCGGAGTCACACAGCTTGCCGTTGCTGTCAACAAGATGGACCAGGTGGGTAACCATGATGACCACAACATTGTACAGTAACCACGGCAGTGTCAGTCAGGATTTTATTTATGTCTGAGAACTCCGCTTCAATCACTCTCCCACCATTCCTGCTCATCACATTCTGTGTCTGTATGTGTGTGTTTGCAGGTGAACTGGCAGCAGGAGAGGTTCCAGGAAATCATCTCTAAGCTCGGTCACTTCCTGAAGCAGGCTGGTTTTAAGGTAATGTAGGCTGTGTGCTTGGGGATGTTTATATACGTTTTGCCCTTTTGTAATTTTCCCCTAAATTTTTTGTTGCTTTCGTTTAAGTGCATGATTTTTCTTGTGTGCTTGCGTCTGCAAACGTTTGTCTGTTAGTGCTTCTGGATAAAGTGAGGCTTTATCTGATCAATGACACATCCAGAAACTGCATTTTAAAAATATGCTTCACATACGTTTCTGATTGAATCTAACGCAATATCAGCTTACGGGCTGATACTTGTCACTTATTTTTCTGCCTGGTTTTCTATTCCTATTTCCTACAAATGCATATTAAAGAAACTGTTCACCCCTCTTTCTACAAAATGTTATTGTTTGCATTGATGAACTCTTTATGGCTTTTGTGAAACACACACAAGCATGTTTTGTAAAACATCCAGTGTGCTATTTTTATGAACTTGTGATATATAGCAGTAACACTTGACAATAAGGTACCATTTGTTAAAGTTGAACGAACATTAATTACACTATTTGTTAACATTTGTGTTAGTTAATAAAAATGTAGTTGTTCATTGTTAGTTCATTTTAGTTCATAGTGCATTAACTAACGTTAAAGTGGTCATCGGATGCAAAGTTCACTTTTACATGTTGTTTGAACATTAATGTGTGTTGGCAGTGTATGTACAAATTACCCTATTATGATAAAAATCCATGCAGTGGTTTTTACTAAATCTGTAAAAATAATATCCCCTCTTTCAAATCGAGCCATTCTCAGATGCCTGTCGGTGTGGCGTTGCACCGACAGAGGCCGCTGATTGACATGAGCGTCTTACCTCAGACCCGCCTTAAATCAGCTGTAACAGTCCGATCTCCATTGTTTCGATGCCGGAGCAGGGATGTAAGTTAGACGAGAATATCTCCGATTGAGCGATTGAGGTGAGGTAAACATAGTGGTCGCCATTTACTTCCGACATCTGAACCGCTGAAGATGCAGTGGATTATGTTTGTTTGTGAAGGGAATGCGCCTCCCGATTTACATAAACACATCTATGTTTGCACAAATCATTTGTGATCCAGCTTCACCTACAGCAGAAGTGAGTTTAAGGGTTTTTTATGAATCTCTGCAATCACCTTTCCTAATAACGTGCTAGTTAGCAAGTTTAGCGGCTAAACGCGCTAAATGCGGCTAAAGTAAACAGGCTTGTCACTCCACAGAGAGAAGAGAGGGGCGGGGCGAGCAGAGCTCATTAACATTTAAAGGAACAATCACCTCAGAATGGGTTGATTTTTGCAGAGCTCATTTTGACAAGGTAAAAAGGGTGTTGTTTTACATTACCATCGAGTATGTTTAACCAAAGTATATTATAGACTTTTTATTAAGACCCTAAAGAATCATATCAACTTGTGGAAAATGGCCATCCGATGACCCCTTTAACAAACACAACTTCTGATTTTAATAATGCATTAGTAAATGCTGAAATTAACATCAACTTTATTGTTTCTTCTTAGTTCATGTTAACTAATGTAGTCAACTAATGTTAAGTAATAAACGTTATTGTTAATTAGTGTTACCGATATAGCTTTTTGTGACAAGTGGATTGAAATTTAAGTTATCATTTGTTGAGAATAATAATATAATATATAATATAAAATATTAATACAAAATATATATTTTTTTAAGTTTATTTTTTTTTAAATAAAAGTCTTACAAAAAAAAAAAAAGTTTTATTGTAAAATGCTTGCAAAGTCTTAGTACTAAAGGGCAATCTGGATGTTCTGCAAAATACAGTATATTTTTGTTTGAATGGCTTTGGAGCAGTATAAGGATGAGTCAAAAAATTACAGAATTTGAAATTTTGTAAAAGCTACTCCTTCAAAGCTGTACATATGACAAGAATAGAAGAAAATTCTTACTTTGTAATAATGAAATATGGGCTACGGAAGAGAAACCAACTGCAGGCCTCAGCTTTTTACTAGTTTCACCTTTGCTCAACTTGTTTCTAGTATGTCTAGTTTCTAAAATATTATGAGTTGTGCTATTTCTTGCCATTGTCAGAGATTCTTAACAATGGAGACTATTGTGCATATCTGTTTTGTTTTTTGGCCATTTTCTATTATTTTAGTTTGCCTAAATTTATCTTTAACACATTTTATAGATCTAAGTTTGATGTTTTTGCAGTTAACTGTATTGATGCATGTTGTATACCTGGGATGTACCACAACGTGGTATAATTGGATATATCCAGTGCTTCTGTTCTGTGGCCAATAAAAATGTGGGTGGTAAATTGTTTGGGAATGTAAAGCAATTTTTATGGTTACATTCAACCTGTTGATTTGATCCTTCAACAGCACATTCCACTATGGTAATGATCTGTGTCATGTGGTACAAACATGCTTGTCTTTGCAGGATTCAGATGTGTTTTACATCCCCACCAGCGGCCTATCAGGAGAGAATCTGACTACCAGGAGTAAAGTTGCAGACCTTACAGCCTGGTACACTGGACCATGCCTACTGGAACAGATAGGTGTGTATTTGTTTTTTGTGTGCACACATTTGTGCATGTCCATTTTTTTGGTGTATGTGTTTTGGACAACATTCAAAGAAAGATGTCATGCACATATGTGACCCTTGACCACAAAAACAGTCATAAGGGTCATTTTTTTTTTAAATTGAGGTATATTTTAATTTTCAAATTGAATAAATAAGCTTTCCATTGATGTGTGATTTGTTAGGATAGGACAATATTTGGGAGAGATACAACTATTTGAAAAATAAAATCGCCTTTAAAATGCAAATAAAGTTCTTAGCGATGCATATTACTAATCAAAAATTAAGTTTTGATATATTTATGGTATTAAATTTACAAAATGTCTTCATGGAACATGATCTTTACTTAATATCCTACTGATTTTTGGCATAAATGAAATAATAAAAGAATAAAAGGAATCTTTTTGGAATAAAAGATGTTGACCCATACAATTTATTGTTGGCTATTTCTACAAATATACCTGTGCTACTTCAGACTGATTTTGTGGTCCAGGGTCACATGTATATGTAAATATATAATATAAAATAAAATAAAATAATATAAAAAATATAATATAACAAAAAAACAATAAAATGTTATTTTATTATTATTATTATTATTATTATTATTAAAAACAAACAAGTGAAATTGGAAGGGTAGCTTTGACATTTTGATCATTTTTTTCTGTATTTGGGTTGGCGAATCGTTTCGTGCAAAATGCGGGTGAGTAGATAATGATCAAATTATCTGTAGAACGTGTTGCCTTGTCTAAATTGACCAAATTTAGACATGTGAAATTGTTATTTCTGCCCTAGTGTTTCCCCCCTTCAATAATTATGCAAATTAATTATCAAAGCTTTTTTTATTTTATGTTTAGTTGCATTAAAAAAAACAACTTGGCTCAAAAATCTGATGTGGCACATTGAAATGTTTGAATCTGCGTTTATATATGGAAATGTATGTGTAAGATTGTAGAAGCCTATACTGTGAAGATTTTCACAGAAGCTTCTGTGATCTGATTGCTGGCTGAGTTGTGAGAATCCTCAGCAGTTTTACTCTGACTCATCAAAACTTGATGAGGCAAACAGAAAACCTTTAGACTACTGCATCTTTCCTCATCTCTTTCTCTCTATCTGTTTGCAGATTCGTTCAAACCACCCCAGAGGTCAGTGGAGAAGCCGTTCAGACTTTGTGTCTCAGACGTCTTCAAAGGTCAGCATGGAGGAAAAAATGCACAAAATCTAAATGCACAAAACACAAGGTGGATTCTGTGCATGTACTAGGTCTTGTTGTTTAAAAAATGAAACCTGAAAATGAAACCAACACATATTTTTGCTCTTTCATTATAGATGGTTAAGATTTTTTTTTTACTTTATGATCACTTAAACCATGTCACTGTTTTTTAGATCAGGGTTCTGGGTTCTGTGTGACGGGCAAGATCGAGGCTGGCTTCATTCAGACAGGAGATAAAGTGCTGGCCATGCCTCCTAATGAGACCTGCACTGTGAAAGGTAAACACACAGCAGCTTTATCAACTTTTAGAGACATGCATTGCTTTAGGAGGATATGCAACAGCACCCTCTTCTGGTGTTGTCATGAAAGGGAATTCACTACTGATCTTTGAATAGTTTTAGTTCTGCGATTAGGAAATGGATGCTGAATGTAGTAGGAACGCACAGTATTGGCACTAGTCAGAATAGATGTATAGGTTTAATGCAATAATTGCAGAAAACATCTAGTTATAAAGAATGAATATTGATTTTTACTAACTGAAAACAAAGAAGAATTATATATTGTGTCTGCACTTATAGCCTTGTGGGCAGCGCGCCGACATCCATGTTCCTGTATGTTTGGAGGCGTCCCGTGTTTGAATCCCGACTCAAGGACCTTTCCCGATCCTACCCCCCTCTCTCTCCCACTTCACTTCCTGTCAATTCTGATCTGTCCTGTTGCAATAAAGGCAAAAAATGCCAAAAAATAGATCTTAAAAAATAATTATATGTTGTCTTTAATAAACCTCAATATAGCAATACTTGGTAATAAACAAATAAATTAATGCAATAATGTAATGAATTAAAACATTAATATTTAATAATAAGTAATAAAAACTAAAACACTAATATATAACACATTTTTGAGAAAAATCATTTTCAAAAAAATCAAGTTACTGTTTCACAATAAAGATTCAAACTATTAGCTTTCTTTTGTTAGTAACTTTTGTTTCTGTCCTGCTGAGGCAAGAAAAGATTGCAAATCAACTGTATTGACACCAAAAAAGTTTAATATTATTGCAGTAGTTACGATATTGCACTTTTTTTTTGCTAGAAAAATCATTTAA
>JAHKKF010536110.1:0-13899 GCA_019740295.1 Labeo calbasu
AGTTTATATCACAATTCTGAAAAGGTAATGTCAGAATTGTGCGATTTTAAAAGTTAACGATAACATTTATTTTTTATTCAGTGGCAGAAACAGGCTCACATAGAAAACTGTTATTTTAAATTCTATTTAAAATAGATAATATTATGACTGTTTTACTGAATTTTATGATGAAATAAATGCAGCCTTGGTAAAACGTAATACTTGCAAAATTTTGACCGGTAGTGCAAGTACATTTAGTTTTCATGTAGTCTTACTTCCACTGAATGGTTTCCATCGTTTTCCTTCCTCCAGACGTTTCCTAAATGATTTAGAATTTTTCCCTTGCAGTCCCATAAACAAATCAGCCTACATTAATTTTAAACTAGAATATCTATTAATTAATTTAACAAGACTCAAAAAGTGCATCTTAGACTCTCACATCCAACCTTCTGAAAACCTTCTGATGGAATGCACAGAAAAAAATGTATAAGGGGACATTAAGTTGTGTGACTAACCTGTGAAACCTGCAGAGCTATTTTTTAATATGCCAGAGCTGTCTGTGTGTTCTAGATGTCTTTCATAATATGCGTGAGGCCAGGCAGAGCGCAGCTGTAAGAATCTTATGCTGTCAGTCCGATTGCTGCGCTGTGGAGTACGGGATTTACAGGCTGTCAGAGAAGTCGGGTCTCCTGTTCGCTTCACATACACTGAGACGGTGATACAGAGTCACAAACAGATTACTAATAAATACAGTAAACACCTAGTGACTAAACAGCAGCAGACTTGGTAGTGAACAAGGGGTCATGGTTTGGATGGATAGCATGGCCCCTGCTGGTGGATGCTGTAACTACACAATCTTTTTTTGCTTCAATATCCATATTAAGTATATTACACTAATATTTCTTTTTAATACCAGTTTCATAAATTATTCTTTTCTCTTCAAATTATAGCATTCCTTTTGCTGCGTTTTTAATGGGGACTTTAAATCTTTAATTGTATTCATGTATTAATCAGGAGGAAACATTGTGAGTTGCTCATTTAATTGAAGCTGTCTATAGATAAATCCTTCAGTTAATAAAGAACTTCATGTTAAAAATGCATCAGCTCACAGTCTTACACATGAAGCTTTATATTCAAGTCAGGGATTTGCACTGAATACCAAATGGATTTTGTGCAAAACAAATGAATTTTTCAACATCTTGTTTGCCAGAGGTAAATAATAGTGTACTGGAAGATGAATAACAGTGTTTTATCAAAAACAATGTTAAATCAAGACCTCTACTTCACATGGTGACAAAGTCCATTACTGGAGCAGTAGCGCTCTGTAGTACAGGATATTTATTTCTTGTCATGTACGTGGCTGCCTTCTAGTATGTTTTTGTTTCGTTTTTTTACTTCCTGCAACATAGCTTTTTAATTGCAATTTAATATTGAACTAGTTTTCTAATTAATAAATTGTTTAATGCGGTTTATTAATTTATTTTTGTTTGATTATTACTTTATATTTTGATATTTAATATATTAAGTGTTGAGTATTAATTATTAACCACATGTACTTACTATAGGGTTAAGAATAGGGTTTGGCTTAGGGTTAGTTGCATGTGATTATTAATTATGCACAATTTACAACGATATACACCCTCCATCCATTCATAGTTTTAGAGCTAATGAATTATTAATGTGGATTGCAACTTCTCATTCAAAGTATATTTAATTCTGAAAATAATGGTCAGATTTTTGAAGGAGTATTGATGTGGATAAAGTCTCAGCATTTTTATGCCATGCGATGCAGAGTTTCGACTTATGTAGACTGATTTATAATCTTATGAATATTGTACAGCTGAGATTTAAGAACAGTCACCCTGTTCTCAGCCTGTATGGTTAATGTCAGGATGGATCTGTTCTTTAGAAGTTTCATTTGAGTAATGCAGTTGTTAACATCAAGGAAATGATGAAATAACTACAAAAGCAATAGTGCTTTTATGGAGTTTTAAAATTTGCATAACTTTCATGTGGTCTTAAATTCAGCAGGGAGGTGTCTGTTTTTTTTTTTGTATAGGAAGGAATGAAACTATATATGAAGAGTTTATTTGCAAAAACGGGTAACTCCATTTTTTTTTTTTTTTTTAATTTTCAATCATGTTTTTGATTACGTTATCATGCTTTATTGTGTTGGTTAGCTGTTTTTTTTTAGTTTTTTTTTTTTTTACTTTATATCAAAATAACCCAACTGCAGATTAATTGGAATGCACAATAAAAAAAACATGGTTTTTGAAATCTGTTTTTGCAAATGAACTCCTATAGATCCTCTTATAGATCTCTGAAGTGTTATAGATCCTACAGTTATTCATCATGAGTTTCACCATTTTTTGATTGCCAGGTCAAGTGGTGCAATAAATAATTGTTTAAAAGTACAACTATTCCATTATATCTTAATTTCTAAAAATATGTGTTAAAAACTGTTATTAAAATTACCAAAATGAAGCAAAAAAGTATATTGATTGAGAATATACTGTCACAAGACATTAAGGTAAATTACTTTTTTTAAAATATATTTTTGTGGTAATTTTTAAAATATTTTTAAATGGATTTGCATGGTTTATAACCTTTTTTTTATTTGTTTTTGTTTATTTTTGAATTTGACAATTACAGCTTAATTGGAAATGAAGGGCAATAAAAATAATATTAAAAGTTATATTATTAAAATTATATTATTAACATATTTATTTGGAAATGAAGCACAATAAAAATATTAATAAAAGTTGTAATACTAAAAAATTATTATATCATTAATATAAAATCAATATATTTCTAAGGTTGTATTTAATACATTTAACTTAATAAAACAATAACTATAATCATCACAATAATAAGTACATTTTATAAAAATTAGCTAATAAAAATTTGTGATAATTATCAATATCGACTGATATGAAAAATTTTATTTAGTTTTTTTTTTTTGTCTTTTCGCCTAACCCTAACTTCTATATTAAATATTTTAAATATTACAATTTTCAATATTTTATTTTTGACACTAACTATTTGAAGATTTTATATTTGATAGTCTTTCTTTCTTTCTTTCTTTCTTTCTTTCTTTCTTTCTTTCTTTCTTTCGGATTTTTGTTTTCTCAAATGACATTTAAAGTCTCTACCAAAAGGGAGCAGTATTGCACAATGACGAGATGGAGAAAAAGTCCCAAATTTTTTTTCAAGGTTGCATATGACAATCCGGTATACTGCATCTTTTAAACAAAGCAGAGAGGCTTGAGCCAGTTGCACGAATACAATGATTGGTCTTTTTCATCGATCATCTCAGAATAAAAAAAATAATTAAATAATTCTTTGAGACGAATGGTTTAAAACATCATTCTTTGGCACGGAGGTTTTAGTTTTAGTCATATGTTCTCGAAGACTGTTTTCCTGTTTGAAGTGTGCGCCAAAGGCTACTACTCATTCATAGACTGAAGTGGCAGCTCTGGGCAGCCTGCTTCACTTACGAACTCTATTGCAAAACTGTCCAGTCATGGAAAACTGAAACCTTCAATCAGCATATGCCTGTGAGTTAATGAAGGGGGAACAGTCCTTTGTCAAAGTTTTTTAAGAGGAGGCTGAGATTATGCTAAGTCTGTGGCTTAAACCCTTGTTGGTTTTTCCTCCATGGCGTTTGGGTGGTCCAGCATAAGTGCCGTTGGGCTCAGGGTCTTGGCACAGGTAGCAAAGGGCTTGGATGACCGAAAACACAGTCTCCACGACTATGTAATACAACTTACCCCACTAATTGTGGGTGTTTCAGCAATTAAATTACAGATGATATGGTTTTTATAAGCTCTTGCCAGGGACAATCATGACTGCAAAGAAGTTTAAAGCCGGAGGAAAATTTTAAATCACAAGCTGACGAGCTCTTATTTTTCAAATATGTTTAGTTTGTTTAATGTATATATTTCCAGCCATATCATGCTTCATGTCATAGACGATTTAAAATTGGATAAGGAATAATTTACCCCAAAATTCTGTTGTCTTTTCATCAATCCTATTTGACTTTCTTTTTGTGGAATACAAAATAATACGTTTTAAAATAACAATCTCTGCTCATGTATATACAATAAAAACATTGTGACCTGGGCTGTCAAGCTACAATTACAAATAAAAAATATATATATATACCTATATACATGCTGCACTTTTTTTTGTCTTTTTGTTTGGTGAAAAAAGCATGAATATTATGCAAGATATTTTGATTTGTGTCCCATGAAAGAAAGAAAGTGGAGAAAAGATGTTCTTTTAAATAGTAAGGAAACTTGTTTTCACAAGGTAACTTTTTATCTTGCAATTTGGCCTTTTTATCTCAGAATTGCATGATATAAACTCTCAATTCTGACTTTTATTCTCAGATATAAACTTGTTATTCTCACTGTATTTCTCAGGATTGTGACTTTTTATCACGCAATTGTGAGTTTATATCTCAAAAGAAAGTAAGTTGAGGTGAGATATTCCTTTAAATAGTATGAAACCTTGTTTCCACCACTGAATAAAAATAAAAAGGTAATTGCGACTTTCTAGTTTACACTATTTTGCCTTTTTTTTCAGAATTGCATGATATAAATGATTTAAACTCTTAATTCTGACCTTTTTTTCTAAGAATTGTGAAATGTAAACTTGCAGTTGCATGTTATAAAGTCAGAAATACAAGATATAAACTTGCAATTCTGACTTTATTTCTCAGAATCGTGACCTTTTATCTCACAATATAGTTATTTTTTTCATGCAATTGAGAGTTTACATTTCGAATTCCTTTAAATACTGTAGTAGAAGCTTGTTTCCGCCACTGAATAAAAATAAAATTGGTAATCGCAACTTTTTATCTTGCAATTAATTTTTTTTTCTCAGAATTGCATGACATAAACTCTTCTGACTTTTTCTCTGAATTGTGGGATATAAATTTGCATTTGTGTCTTATAAAGTCAGAATTGCGAGATATAAACTTAAAAATGTACAATTCAGATTTTTTGCACGGAATTGCGAGTCTACGTCTCGAAAGAAAAATGAGGCGAGATTTAAATAGTATCTTTTTTTTTATCTCACAATTAGGACTTTTTTTCTCAAAATTGTGATATAAACTATATCTTGCAATTCTGACTTTATAACTCACAATTGCGAGTTTCTATCACACAATTCTGAGGAAAAAAGTGAGAATTGCAAGATTACATCTCAAAATTGCAAGAGAACAGGCTGTTTTATGAAACATGCTTCCATTAAAGTGATAAATGTAAAAACTAAAATAAATAAATAAATAAAGAACTATGGAATATGTTTATTGTCAGTTATCAGGTATAAAAGGACTACATTTTATGTTTAAATACTGTAATCCTAAACACAAATTTATAAGGATTACAGTATTTAAATTTCATGACTTGATTTTAAATTTTGTGTGTTCAGACGGTGTGTGTTTCCCTGCAAGGACCCTCGGACATGTTGAATTTATGCTGTATGTTTAACCAGCTACACATAATCTTTAATTTGCCACCCAGGTTATGAAAATAATGTATATTTTAGCTTCAGCCTGTACTAATAGGAAACCTTTGGCCCCAAAAATGTCAAATAGTAACTGAATCCTTGTTGGCCGTTCATTAATGGTGGCGTTCCACAAACACAGGCCTTGGCTTGTTCCAGGTCCTCATAAGTGTCCACACTGCGAGTGTACAGTATAAACAGCTTGTAGAATATTAGGGGTATTGAATTCCATTGGAATGAAACCACAAAAGGGTGCTTTACACTGTGTGAGAGAGATGAAAGTCCTCATTAGGACTACTTACCAGATGGTGTCTCGCAGAAATTGCTGTGAAATTGGGCCTAGTCGCAAGACCAAATGAACTGTAATTGCATTTCCTGTTTGCCTTTGAATCCTGACACACTTACAAACCAAACAGAGATTCTCAACTTCTCTCCGCTCCATTCAGAACGACGTCTAGTGGAGTTGAACATTGACTGTGACAGAAAGTGGAGAAAATATGTAAACCTACACCCAATTTCTAAACACGCTTTCAACAAATGCTGGCTTCGGGAGTTGGCATCCAACTGGCATCCCAAAATCAACATCTAGAAATCTTAGTGGAGATTCCAAGGGAATGTTTTAAACATTTAACATTTTGATTTAATGTAAAAATATCAAAATTAACACACACACACACACAAAATGCATTCATTCTAAACTATGTATGCCTATAATTATAAATATATATATATATATATATTTTTTTTTTCAAATAATTTTCACAAATAACATGTAAGCAGAGCATGCATAGATATTAGGCAATATTCTAATCATACATTTTTGCAAGTACATTTTATTATTTCTAAACCATATATATAATATATATATGTATGTGTGTGTGTGTATACATGTATATAAAATACATTATAGAAATTAATAGGGTACGGCGGGGTTAAAGGCACCCCGGGGTAAAAGGCGCCTTTGATATTATTTTTCTCTAAACCACTACATGGCAGAAAAACATGGTGTAGCACTTTCCAAAACATCCGCTTTTCAAGATACACGTGCAAATTTGCCTGATCTTTGACGCGAGATCTTCCAAAACAAAGATTCACATATAATGTACTCAACCCCTTGTCATCCAAGATGTTCATGTCTTTCTTTCATCAGTTGTAAAGAAATTATGTTTGAGGAAAACATTTCAGCATTTTTCTTCATATAATGGACTGATATGGTGCCTTGATTTTGAACTTCCAAAATGCAGTTTAAATGCAGCGTCAAACGATCCCAAGTGCGGTTGTAAATGGTCCCAGACAAGGAACAAGGGTCTTATCTAGCGAAACAATTGGTTATTTTCATTAAAAAAAATACATTTTAAATACTTTTTATTCTCAAACGCTCGTCTTGCCTTGCTCTCGTTGAACTGTATTCTGGTTCAACACAGGGTATGTTAAAAAATTTTATTTTCTCCCTAAAGTTCAAAAATAATTTTAAAATCATCCTACATCGCTGCAGAAGTACAGACCCAGTCTTTGCAGAGTGAACATGCAAAGAAGATCAAACACCCTTAACAAAAAAGGTAAAACAGTGATATAGGACGATTTTGAAGTTAAGGGAGAACATGAGATGGTTTGACATACCCTAACTGTCATAAACATGATTTCTTTACGACTAAAGAAAGAAAGACATGAACATCTTGGATGACAATGGGTGAGTACATTATATATGAATCTTTGTTTTGGAAGTGGACTTCTCCTTTAATCATGTCATATAATGTCATAAAATAGAATTTGTTGTTACTACTGTAAATCTGTATTTAATTACTATGGAGTCTCCTTCAATGCTTTCAGAATCTTCACAGTTTCTGTATTTTAAAATATATGTTTTATATTAACACATTTTAATGACAGTATATTTATTGAACAAAAATTATTTTATTTATTAAAATAAGAAAATAGTACAAACTTTTCTGAAGTGATTGTTTTGAACAAGAAAAAAATTTATTATTCGCCCGTGTGCCATGTAACTGGAGTAATGCTGCTAAAAATTCAGCTTTGAAATCAAGGGAATAACTTCCATTTTAAAATGTATTTATTTTGAAATCAGTTATTTTAAATAGTAAAAATATTTCAAAATGTTACAGTTTTTGCTGTACTTTGGATCAAATAAATGCAGGCTTGGTGAGCAGAAGAGACTTCTTTAAAAACATTAAAAAGTGTACTGTTCAAAAACTTTTGACTGGAAGTGTATTTGCACCAGATTAGCGCAGGCTGTTAAGTCAGCTACGAGAACCCATTACTCTAAAGCATCCATTGCCTATGATGGCAGCAATTAAGGGAATTATTTCCGTTTAGGCATCCCTTCTTTTATAAAAGGCCCCATGAAAGAGATCTGCCGGGATCAGTTTTGGCATGGTGCTGAAGTTTCTGAGGTTTCAGAGCTCATAAAAAGTTGTCACTTTATTTCAAACAGCAACCACAGTTGAATGGACTTTGTATCCTTCTGGAGAAGCCATCAAGAGCTTGAGGTCTGCCGGTTATCGATGGGGGGACGGAAGTGGTTGGAGGAAACTTTTATTCCTCTGTTGTCATTCCAAATCATTAAGACTTCGTTTGACCCACGAGCCAATGGATAATTAAGGGTTTCTTGCGCTCGACTGCTATAGCGAACGCGCCTGTCTGGCGTCACTTGTCATTCTTCTGAGGAAGGCAAGAATATTTATGAGTCCAATGGTGCATACCTGACTAAACTGTGATGCTTGCGAAGTAGCCAAGACATAATCGTAAGGCCTGGAATTACATACCACACTCTGATATGCATGAACGGCTAATTCTTTTAAGGCTGGTTTACTTAGGAGGTCACGTATCTGAGAATAGTTCTGAAATTAATGTTAGTGTAATTGACATTCATAATATTTTCATATGCGAAGTGTTCTGATTCACTAACAAAATCTGTTTGAAACATGCAACGAGGTAGTGGGTCGTTTAATGTGTTGCAGTTTATTGCTCTTACAGGGATGTTTTGGCACGCTTGGGATCCATTGATCTGATTAGCGAGTTGGACTGAAACAGCGGTTCGGGCAGCTGAAACGTTCTGAAGCTGCCAGAGCGACATGCCAGCGCAGTGGCGCTACATTGTGAAAGCAAAACAAAACACATGCCCAAGTGAAAACATCTGGTCTCCGTACTGTAGAGCGCACGCTTTTTTTTGCACGATTGGATGAAATGAGCAGAACTATTACGCCTCTCATTCACAGGTTTAGACTGGGCTTGTCGTGAAATCAAACCAAAACATAATAATGTGTAAACACACAGTACGGGACATTTGAGCTCTCCCGCCTCGGCTGAGACATCCAAAGCGTTGAGGTTTCTTCTGACGAGAGCCGGTCCCAAGTGAAAATGACAATGGAGGGCCTCAGAAAGGAGTCCAAGCATAAAATGTGTTTGTTAAATGTCTGGGTTTCCTTCCGAACAGTGAGTTTCAGTTATGGTCACCCCCAAACTCATACTCCCACATACAGACACACTCATACACACAGCCACAGCTGCTCAGTACCAACACAAAACTGAATGATCTACCATGAGATAACCTATTAATTGCATTTTCAAATGGCAATCTATCAGTATCTATTTCATGGGACTTATTTTTGCACTCGTAAAAATTTAGCTTTGCCTTCTCAGGAATAAATTGCATGTTAAAATATATTAAAACCAGTTGTGGCCTAATGGTTAGAGAATCAAACTCGCAACCTGGGTTACCATACATGGTCTACACATAAAACAATTAAGTTATTTGAAATTAGAATACATTTTGCAATATTACTTTAATATTAAAAAATACACATTTTTCATTTGTATGCAACAATATTGATTCTTAAATCCCAAGAATTACTTAGTCTAGTCTGTTTTCAGTTAATGAATGAAACATTGTAGCGCACCTCCCATCCAATAAATCGTAATAAGCTTTGTGCTTTGTTACTTTTGATATGAAACAAAGTGTCCGATTTTAAATTCTGTCCAATTTGTTTCAGTATTCAAACAATAATTGCCGTTTTGGCGCTCTTTAACGTGGAGTGACATCGCTGTAGCGTCTCAGTTCAAGAGAAGCGGCAGTGTGAAGTGCTTGTGAACTGATCATCTCCTCTGCTTTAACCAGTTTCAGTATGAAATAAACATGAATAAATATCCGAAGGTGTGTTAAAAGAAAGAGTACAACTTAGCGAAATCCGTATCCTGTCTCGCGCAAAGAGGTCAATAAAACAGCTGATAAACAATGTCACGTGTTTATTACATGTCTGGGTTTCCTTCCGAACAGTGAGTTTCAGTTATGGTCCCCCCCAAACTCATACTCTCACATACAGACATACTCATACACACAGCCACAGGACCTCAGTGCCCCCACAGAACTGAGTGATCTACCATGTGATCTAGAAAAAACACAGATAACCTATTAATTGCATTTTTAAATGGCAATCTATCAGTATCTATTTCATGGGACATGTTTTTGCACTGATAAAAATTTTGCTTTGCCTTCTCAGGAATAAATTACATGTTAAAATATATTAAAACTAGTTGTGGCCTAATGGTTAGAGAATCAAACCCGCAACCTAGATTACCATACATGGCCTACACATCAAAAAAACAAACAAACTATCATTTGAAATCAGAATAACATTTAGCAATATTACAGTTTTTTTGGGCTGGGTAAAAAATACAGTTTTTTCTATTTTAATTATTCTCTTTTTTGATTAGTCTAGCTAGTCCATTTTCAGTTAATGAGTGAAACATTGTAGCAACATTGTATTTCAAATTTTGTCCAATTTATTTTAGTATTCAAGTAATAAATTCTGTTTTTGGTGCTGTTTATTGTGGAGTGACAGATCGCTGTAGCGCCTCAGTTCAAGAAAAGCAGCAGCGCAAAGCGTGCGTGAACTGATCATTTTCTCTGCTTTAACCAGTTTCAGCATGAAATAAACATGAATAAACATCCGAAGGTATGTTAAAAGGAGTACAATTGACCAAAATCCCTATCCTGTCTCATGCAAAGAGGTCAGTATAACTGCTCGTAATCAATGTCATGTAACGTCACATTTACTTTAGAAATAACATATTCGATGACCATAAATTCATTAGTCAGCTAGAAAAATTAACTCTAGAGAGGAGCATTTTGCTAAATATATGCACAATGTCACATATTCGTTATAATTTTTACTGTCCTTCAATGTATAATTTATGTTTGAGTGAATAAATCTGTTTTTTTTGATACCCACAATTTGAAAAACGAATTGGAGTAGAAATATAATTATGCTATTGTGACTTTATTATTATAAAAACATCGAGTGTAATTTGTGTTTTGTATACAAATCATTTCATTTTAACCTTTAATTATAATATTGTAATACCAACTGACTCTCATGGATATTTTACAACATTACTTGAAATTTGTTTTTTTTTTTCCCTTGAGAAAATTTGGCATTTATTGTACCTGATATATATCCAAAATAATCAATATCAAATCGTAAGCTGAATCCAATCACAAGCTTGTGAATTAGAATCAAATCGTAAAATTTGTGTCAAAACCCATCTAATAGTTTTTACTCTATTTTTGACCACATAAATGCAGCATTGGTGGTGCATAAGAGTCTTAAAAAGATTAAAAATAGATTTTCAAAAACATTTTGAAAATTCTGCCAACCCCCAAATTTTGAGCAGTAGTCTGTATATGTTTACAGGCTATACTGTACATCTATAGCTGTTTTGTGTAGGTGCACAGAAATGGGTCTAAGCTGCAAATATACTGTTTACACAGATGTGCAGGGAAGACATATGCATATAAATGGATTCGCAGTAGCAGGAAAGAGTGGATAACATTCAAATGGTGATTGCTGATTGCTATGACTGAGCTGCTGCCATTTTTCCAGGTCTAACTGCTTCCCTGTGATCCAAAAAGAAAAAAAATAGAATGGAACTTCTCATTTAGGATGCGAACATTTAAATATATAACATTAACTCACTGCAGACCTGCTATATCCCATCAGTGTTTTTAAAAAGTTTACTTACTAAATTGCGCAAAGAGTGTCTCTGTTAACAGTACGATTTCACCTCATATGCAAATGCTTGTAGATGCTGTCACAACTATGGGTCAACGTGTCATTGTCATGTGGCCTCTACTGTTAATACTACTGTGGGGTTTTTACTGTTGAAAGGAATCATTCACTCTCATGCTGTTTTACACCTTATGCTTTTTTCTACTGTAGTTTCCCTGAAATATTTCGCTCTGCAGTACCTCTCAAATCTCATTTGCACTTCTGTCGGATCAAACTTGCTGTGACGCAAAGGTTTGCTGACCTGTGGAGTTGCATTAATACAAAAGGAAGAGAGTACAGACAAGAGATCTTAAGTATCTGATCGGCATTTATTACTTAAAAAAGATGGCAGCAACATAGCATATTGCGAAAAAAAATTAAATGTAAAAAAATGCACTTTTAAAAAACGTTTTTAAGGTTGTACGTAAAACAAAGATATTAGATCTACTTCAAAAAGTAGGATCAACTTAAAAAATGTCACCTTTATTTCAGTTACTTGATGTTTGTTTGTATTTTTTTGTGAAACATACTAGCAGTTTCTAAATCAAATAGATTCACAGTATTTTTTTTTCAGTGTATGTAATCGATACAATGTAAAAATAGCAACCATTTATGCAAAAAAAAAAGTTAATTACGAAAATAATCTCAAACACATTAAATAATTATATGATTGAAAGGTCTACAGTTTTCAGATGGAATTAAGATAAAGCCTGCGATATAAAACACAATATTATGACAGCTTTCCCAGCATTTGATCTTGTGGTTTGTCCTGCCAAGACAATATCTTGAGGCGCATTATAAATGCGCTGGCCTCTAATTGCTGCATCATTGGCATGAAATAAGTCCACGTATACAATATACCTACAAGACCCCTCTGAAACTCCATGCTTGAAATCGGAGAAACTTCTCACACAGTTTTGTTCTCACAGGAATGAGGTTGATTCCGAGGCAGGACCCCGTCAGTCACATCCCGCAGTCCCCTTTCATTTCCAACAGCCCCTTTTGTTTTAGTGTTGATCTACAGGCTGTAAACTTTTCGGCTTGACATAAGGAATGTGTGCATTTCATCATGTTTTTGACAGCGCAAAAGAGGACGGTTTGTTCTCGCGCGCAGCAAAGGCTGCCGGGCCGTGTTTGGCTTGGACGCCAATGAATAACATTGTATGTGGAGAGGAAATTAAAAATGCAGGGTTGTAATTTACAAGAGAGTGGAACTGATTTAACGCACCCAATCCTCTCCTTTTCATTTTTTCTTTCTAGCCGCTGTTCTTCCAAGGCGACCAAATCGGCCGCAGCTGAGAGATGGTAGAGCTCTCTTGTGTTGCCAATAACAAGAGCGCTGAGGCTGCCAGATCCTCTCTTCTGCTGAGGTGTGATGGTGTGAAAGGTAAATGAATTATGAAATCCAAATGCTGCACGTTTCGCGGCTCTCTCTTGCACCGATCTGACACGTTTTATGCATTTGCAAGGAATGTTTAAGATCTAAAATCAAACGGTTATGGCAAAACACATTTCGTCTTACAGAATCATCTTCTATACAGTATGTAATATTAGTATTTGTACATGAAGCACGTCAATTTTGTTAGATACTACTGGAATTCTTGCTGAACGAAAAACAACCTTTTTATTCACAGTTTGCCTAAGACGACTCGCTGGTCTGAACTAGTTTAGACTGGTTAGCTGGTCTCAGGCATTGTTATTTGTTATTAGTGTAATTAACATAATAATTCTGTTTTTGTTAATATTTTGAATTAGAATTTATTTTTCTATTTTCTGCATTAATTATAGTAAAACTAGTCATCATTTGGTTGTGCGTTTTTTTTTTTTTTTTTTTTTTTTCCATTTTAAATAGTTTTTGTTATTTTTATAGCTGTATATAGTTTTTTTAAGACAGATAACAGCTTAGATATATTTTGGTTTATTTTATTTCAGTTAGAATTTAAGTAAGATTGTTTTATGGTTTTAGCTATAGTTAACAATAGTAACCTAAAACCATCTAAAAGCAGCAAATAGTCCAGCAAGACCAGACTAAGACAACATTTCTGTATTTCTAAATATGTAAAAGGGGCTAGAATTACACTTTACATACGAATATGAATACTTATTAATATTAAGGTTATATATGTATATAACAGGTTATTATTAGTCTTAGGCCACTAGTATTTTCACCAGCTAAAAAATGGTTTAAAGTAAGTTATTTCTATCTTTTGCTGTAGTGTGTCAGTAGGAAACATCAGTTTACATTGCCAAACATTCTGTTTGCCATTAATTGTAATAATCTAGTGAGATTTTTGTTTGCACAGGCAGTCTGACAACAGCCAGTGCTCCACACAGACATCTGATC
>JAHKKF010536112.1:0-13553 GCA_019740295.1 Labeo calbasu
ACAGCATGTGTTCAGTGCACTGTGAAGAGCTTCATGGGTAAATCAGAGACTCTAGTCTAATGAATCATCATTACATGCAATCATGGATAAAATAAAATCTTCCTTTGAAAATTAAGACTAATTTGTTAGAGGTTTTCACTGGAATAAACTTTCTTACCCAAAGGATATCAGTTGTTGACATCAGCTATCTGGCAACTTCCGTTCCTCCCGACCAACCTGTAAGAAAAAGTGACTTCAACTTTTAGAAAAAAAAAATCCAAGCTACTAGAAATCAATTATAAGCGGTACTGCATGCGTTCAGTGCACTGTGAAAAACCTTCATGTGTAAATCAGAGACTCTAGTCTAATGAATCATCATTACATGCAGTATTGAACAGGGGTTTTCAATCATTAAGCACATCACAGAACCCAAAACAGGTTCAGAGGGACCACCATCCCAAAGTTTAAAAGGCTATATATTTACATATATAGTCAATTTTTATACTGTGGAAATTATATACTGAAAAACACACACACATATACATATATGTTATCACACAGCTTTTCAGTTGTCAGGTTTTTAGTTCTATTCACTATAGTACTGCAAACGTAATTATTTAAGTCAATTTGAACCATTGATTGTTTTCATTTAATGCATTTATTTTTTCATTTTAGTTACTGTTTTTTTCTGTTTTCGCGGCCCCTGTTTGTTCCCGGACCCCAGTCTGAAAACCCCTGAAAAAAAAAAAAATAAATAAATACTGCGGTCTCATACTTACTGGGAATTTTCCTGCCGCTTCGGCCCATTCTTTAAGGGTTGGTTTCCCAAACCGTCCACATTCAGTTCAAGTAAGCATGACCTGCAAAACAATAAACGAAATATTATCAAATCATATTCGATTAAGCATGCTGATCTATGGACCAAAAGCGAATTCGAGCACGAAGGCGAGGCCATAAGGCCATGCGTAGTCATTTTCAGCTCTTGAATTAGCGTTAACACACAAGTCGACGTTTCATCGCAAACTTAATTATAAAAGACTAAACTGTGTTTTGAGGTACGCATTATAATAAAAATAAACAAATACATAAAACTCAAGGTCATTCTCCGATACCTCAAGCACTGACGCATCTTCAGAATAGAAAGAATCGCGTAGCGTGCAAGCGAGGAAATTAAACAGGGTCCTAATGCTGCAGGAAAGGTACCGAAAAATCTGCCTGAATGAAAATATAAGCTTATTCTGTGCAGATATTACATTAAACATTTTTCGTTATTTTGCTTTTCTTCTTTACACTTTTTTTTAAATAAGCATTTTATGACTTCACTTGAACTGAGAGAAGGGATATTTGTGTTGTTAAAAACAATTATCACGCCACAGAAGTATTTAAGTATACTAATTTAACGATTAACTTTTCTTTAATTTATATATATATATATGTTTTTTTTTTTTTTTTTTTTTAACACAGACATACAGTATGCAGTAGTAGAAAAAAAATCATTAAGAGTTAAAGTTAAATGTTGTTAAAGAAAAGTTGCAGCGGGAAAACGTAAATATATAAAACTGCGCAAAATATATAAAAGTGCAATAATATTTCTGTATTTGTATGATCATATCTACTGACTGAAATATAATAGCTATGTTTGGTTGCTATGCAGCACAAAGTTGTGCGTCGTTGCCAAGAGGAAACGGAAATAAATCTTCTTAAGCTGCAGATTTCTGCCACTGACTAAATTAAAGATTTTTATGTTTACATTTTTAGAGTTATGAAACTATAAACATTTGCAGGTGTTTTGAGGCTTTTGCGGTATTTTCCCATCTTGAATTCTGCAGGCGTGTGTAGGGTGTACTACGGCTGACCACTAGCGCTCATCATCCCGCACAAGGGAGTGACACACAAATACAATGGGAGGACAGAAGCAGCATTGATAACGCTATACAGCTGTGCCTTTAAACCAGTCTACTACTGAAGCGGCACTAATGTGGAGCTGGTATTTTAAGTGCAGGCCGGTGATGCAGTGAGGATCGATTGGCACTGTGATAAATGCATCTGAATCTGCAGTAGGGCATTAGTAGTGTATTGTCTTGAAGATTTCAGATCTGTCCTTACAATGGATTTCCCTTTCGATCTGAATGCGCTTTTCCCCGAGAGAATTTCAGTGCTGGATAACAACTTGAGTGCTGGTCGGAAAGCGCATGGGAGGTAATGTATGTTTTAATGTGTGCTGGGAGAAATGGGTGTAAGATGTTTGCAACATGCTCTGCTTTTGTATTGTGACAGTGGTTAAGACAACTGTGCATTGTACATGCATTGCTACCAGGTGGGGGGTTTAGGATGTTCTTTTATTAGGCTAAATGTGGCATTTGGTACAGGTCATCTTTGTTATCTTTTTTCCTGTAATGATAAGCCTATTGCTGTATGGAGACCTTGACGTCAGAGGATGCAAATGCGGCCCTGAGAGAAAATCAAATCTGACATTAGTCTGTTTTAATCTGCAACTGGTTTAATCTGAACAGTGCTGATTCAGCAAGCCATTGACTTTACTGTAAATACACTATAAGAAATCACACCATGCAATGGATAGATAGATAGATAGATGCACTTTTCTTAAACTTAAAGTGCTACAATGCATTACAAAGATAAAAAAGTAATGGTATATGAATAACAACAATAGTTGAATTCTAAAATCTTTACTGAAAATATGTGTTTAAGCAGTTTCCTGAAGCAATCAAGTGAAGAAGCATTTCTAATGGAAGCAGGTAGTGAACTGCATATTTTTGGAGCAATGAAAGAAAAAGCCATCCCTACCATAGATATATTTATTAATAAAATGCAGGAATTTGTGATGTTTTTTTTAAGCGCACGTGATCAACACTGTGTGTTAGTTACAACATACACTGCCGTTAAAAGATGTGGGATCAGTAAGATTTTTAATGTTTTTGAAAGAAGGCTTTTAGGCTCTTCAAAAATGCATTTATTTGGTCAAAAATGCTGAAAAATCTGTAATATTATGAAATATTTTTACAATTTAAAATAAGGGTTTTCTATTGTAATATACTTTGAAATATAATTTATTCCTGTAATGCAATGCTCAATTTTCAGCATCATTATTGCAGTCTTCAGTGTCACATGATCCTTAAGAAATCATTCTAATATGCTGATTTATTATCATTTGTGCTAATTAATATTTTATTGGAACCTGTGACTTTTCAAGGATTCTTTGGATGAAATGTTAAATATGAACAGCATTTATTAAAAATAGAAGTCTTTTCTAACAATATAAGGTATTACTATCACTTTTTTAATCAATTTAACACATTCTTGCTGAATTAACATATTAATTTATTTCAAAAAAAGAAAGAATAAAAATGTACTGACCCAAATTTTTAATTAATTAGTTACAAAAGTTTTCTATTTTAAATAAATGCTGTTCTTTGAATCTTTTATTCACCGAAGAATCCTGAAAAAGTAACAAAGGTTCCAAAAAAATATTAAACGGCACAACTGTTTCCAAAATTGATAATAAATCAGCATGCTAGAATGATTTCTGAAGGATCAGGTGACACTAAAGCCTGGAGTAATGATGCTGAAAACTCAGATTTACATCACAGGATTAAATAAAATTTTAATGTATATTAAAAAAAATAGAAAACTTTTTTTTTTTTTCACATTGTAATATTTTACAATATTATTTTTTTCTGTGTTTTGATCAAACAAATGTAGCCATGATGAGCATAAGAAACTTGTTTTAAAAAAAGAAAACATGAAAAAAACATATCCCAAACTTTTGAACAGCAGTGTGCATTACAATAAATAAAACAATCACAGGTTTTAAATGAATTTTAAAATTCACCAAAAATATTTTATTTAAGCAGTATTGTGTATATTTAATATGCCAATGTTAAATTAAATCAAATTAGTATTTTGTGTCTTTTAGTTCTTTTGTGGTAATATGCTTATATGTCACTAAACATTAACAAAATTCACTTTTAACAGATGTGCATATTTAAATTTAAAAACTTTTTGGTAAAACAGACCAAAATATTGATTTTAATCCAATCAGATGCTCTTTAGAACAGTGTTTCCCAACCTTTTGGACTCCCAAGGCCCTCTTTTGTCCGAGACAGTATTCAAAGGTCCTAGTATCTAAGCTGATATCTCATGTATAAATTCAATTAAATAAAATAAATATAAAATAAAATGTCAGTTTAGTGGCGTTTCTTTTTTTTAATTAGGATTATATTAGTATGACTACTTACTGGGGCCCCCTGGAAGTTTGCAGATGCCCCCTGGTGGAGAACCATTGCTCTACATACCTTTGGAACAAACCATGATTCACAACTGTGATGTAACGGTTAGCCTATTAGCTATTTAGAAAAAATAGGTCAAACCATTTAACATGTTCCACCCAAATGTTTTCATATCTCAACACAGGACAAAAACTATGCTCATCAAAGATTTCATGGGGTCTTTATTTGCATATATCATTATAACAGCTGTTGACAAAATTAAAATGTATAGCGCAGCTATATATGATTCGAACTTGTAAACCAAACAGTTATGCTTTGTAAACGTGTACTCGTCCGTTACGAGTTGCTAATTCACATTTTCCGTCTTCTGTGTGTGACACACCTGTGTTTTGTTCTCCAGACCAGATCCTGTTCTTCAGATCAGCACAGTTATAGATGAGCTGGGCAAAGCCTCGTCTAAGGTACTAATGACTGTCGTTTGTCTCTTTTTGAGCTTGCAGATGTCATTCAATGTCAGTTTCAGTCTGTCATCACGTCATGTGTGTTTGTAACTCCTCAGGCCCAGCAGCTGCCTGCTCCTATAACCAGTGCTGCAAAGCTCCAGGCTAACAGACACCATCTCTACCTTCTGAAAGACGGAGAACAGAACGGGTTCGCTTGCTCTCTCCATTTCTCCCTCACCCTATGCATCAGATTTAGTCTATTTAGATGTCAATACAGCTGACCTCTCTACTTCCTGTTTTGCCATTTCCATTACATATAAACACATCCACTTCTGCTGTTAATAACAATCTTTGACTCCCTCTTCCTGTCTTTTGCATTACCAGCGGGAGGGGTGTTATTGTTGGATTTCTGAAAGTTGGCTACAAGAAGCTGTTTTTACTTGTAAGTGTTTGCTCATTATGGAGTTGGTGATTAAGATGCATCAGTGCTTTACAGTATGTTGTAATTGCATCCAGGACCAACGGGGGGCGCATTTGGAGACCGAGCCATTGTGTGTGCTGGATTTCTATGTGACAGAGACACTGCAGAGACATGGCTATGGCCTTGAACTCTTTGACTTCATGCTGAAAGTGAGTGTCTGTAACGATATTTTACTTGTTTCAATCCAAACCATGTGACTTTCTTTTCTGCGTGAAACACAAAAGATGTTTCAAAGAATGTTCACGCTGTTCTTTTTAATACAGCAAAAACAAAAACTAGGACGAGCAACAAAAAGCACTGTAGAGGTATCATAAAGTGATCAGTATAATTCATTCATTCAAGTCTGAAGAAGCCTTAATGTAATTCTTTATTCCTTTATCATTTTCTCCTTCACCGTAGCTTTTAAAAAATCATTTTCAAATGTACATATTTAGGGCCCTATGCTTTCCGTGATGCGGAAAACGCAGATAGAATTGTAGAATGCAGTCATAAAAATGGAATTTACTGGAATTTAAAATGCGGAATGTCACGGAATTTGCCAAATTTTGGATGAATAAATCAAAAGTAGGTCAGTACACTTAAATCAAAATGCAGTATGGACTAATGTCTCTAAATATGTAGCTGCAAAAATGCTATTTAAATATGAATCCTGCATGTTCTGCATGTCTCTGTGTGAATGAATGGCGCAGACGTGCGGTTTTGTTTGCTACACACATACTGACAGCAACCCGTCAAAATAAAAGTTTGGTTTAACAGAAATGGTTAGACTACTGTTTTTCAAACAAATACATATAAACCATATTACATTTTTACCATGGTATTGAGGTGCTATATTTGTGGTTTTAACCAACCAGTGATTAATAATAAAAAAAAAACCTCAAACAGTTAGAATAATTAAATTTCACTATATAAAAATAAGGTTGCTACCATTTTTACTGACATTATTGATTTTGATAATAAACATAAATCTACATCTGCGTCCTAACTCAAGCTACTGTCAAATGTGTATTTCTAAGAGACAGTTTTTTTCTAATGTTATTATTAATATTGTGAGGCAACACAAACGTGTTTTCTTGATTTGAAACAATATTACTCATTAGAACATGTAGAACTTTCTTATTAATTTTAATTTATTTTGTTAAGGAAAAATGACTGGAAAAGTGTTAAAAAGACGTGAAGTGTTTGTCATGTTCTGACCATAACATCTGGTTTTTACATCTTTCACATTGGAGTAAAAATGTGCTTTTAAACTTGAAAGAAATAAAAATTGAACATCTGTTGTGATAATTATTGATATCGACTGGTATGAAAAAAATTTTTGTGATCATTTTTTTTGGCCATATCGCCCAGCATTAAATGATGCTACTACTGCTAATGATAAAATTATTATTAAAACATTTTTTTTTTTAAAGAATATTTACCAGAAAAATTATTTATCAGAATTTATTTAATTTGATAAAATCAATTAATTAGAGATGCTTTTGATTATTAAAATTTAATGAAACTATTAAACTGGAATCCAGAAAATGAATGGAAAACAGAATTTAGTAAAACAAAAAATTAATAAATAAAACTGAATTTGAGAAAATAATAAAATTAGACGTATTTCATAGGTCCTAAACACTTTATTTTTGTTAAACTTTTAATAAATTGCTGTTAAAGTCTGTAAGTTTTGATGATTTCAATTAATTAGAAATGTTTTTTTATTAATATTTTTTAAATCGACCATTAAAACAGAGTCTAGAAAAAATAAAATGGAAAAATATCGCATTAATCGCATACAAAATAAAAGTTTGAGTTTGCCTAATTAATGTGTTTTTACTGTGTGTAATTGTTATGTATATACAAATACACACAAATCAATGTATATATTTAAGAGAAATATGTTATTTATGTACAAAATATTTTATTTTTGTATGCGATAAATCACGATTAATCATTTGACAGCCCTAGTTTTTATGTTTTTCGAAAGCTACGTGGCAAGGATAAATTTGCAAAAGTGCGATTAAGTTTTGAGCACTATGGTAAAGGGTAAGATTTTTGTTAAAATACTTGCATTTTATTCAATTTTCCACTGAGTACACATATAGACTATAGCACATCAGCTATACTGTATGGACTGCCTTTATGCAGTTTTTGAAGCTTGTGTGGAAAAGAGCAGCAGGAACATTTTTCCAAATATCTATTTTTGTCATTTCTGGGAAAAAAAAGTGACAGAACAATATGAGAGTGAGTAAATTATGACACAATTTTCATGTCTGGGAGAACTATTCTTTTTTTTATTATCTGAAGTAGAAAAGTTGTTGTAGTGACCCATTGGTATTTGCTACGTAAACGGTCCTGTTTGAGTTTGTGACTCATGTTTTCCTGTCCTGATCATACCCTCTGATTGAACAGCACAAACGAGTGGAGCCTGAACAGATGGC
The DNA here is from genome assembly GCA_019740295.1 of Labeo calbasu. Classification (NCBI taxonomy): domain Eukaryota; kingdom Metazoa; phylum Chordata; class Actinopteri; order Cypriniformes; family Cyprinidae; genus Labeo; species Labeo calbasu. Next base: position 7,577 of record JAHKKF010536112.1, read on the forward strand.
GTACGATAGACCGTCTCCTAAATTCCTGTCATTTCTAGAAAAGCACTATGATCTCAAGAACAGCGTGCCTCAGGTATGATCCACCTTTAAAGCCAATCAGAGCATGCGTGGCGTTATACACAGTGAGTGTTTTCTTCTTTACAGTTAATTGTGTCACACCTGGTTAGGAGGAGACGATGTTACTCTTCTCAGAATTCCAAACTGTAACCCAGTTTGTACTTGAAACAAACTAGATTGCACTACTTGATGAAATGACTTCATCAGATACCAGAATAACATGTGATACGTGACGTGTGAGTGTGTTTATTTGCACACAATACAGACTTTATACAATGGTCTTTTATAGTTAGGTGTGTATATGACCGTTGCAAAACTTGATTGTTGTGATGTCATGCTTTAATTTCTTTTCCTGTCACACTTGTTCCTCTCAGGTGAATAACTTTGTGGTGTTCACTGGCTTCTTCCACACTAGATCAGGTAATGGCTGACTGCATCACTGTTCTTCTGTGTTCTTTTGTGGGTTTGGAATGTTGTTCTGGATCTGTGCCAATGTTCAGTGACTTGTTCTCTCAGGACAACAGCCTCCCATTCTCCTCATCATAGTACATGCACGGCTGCACTGTAATGAAATTCCTCCTCTTTTTATTCCTCTTTTCTTTCTCAAATTTCTGCAAGTAATTTAGCTTGATCCAATTACCGTATCCATTCAAACTCTTCCTGACAGAATGAAATACTGGCTATGGAAATTTCTTTTGGCCATGCAAAATTAAATAATGTATTTTGCACAGTTTTTTCCTTGCTGTTATTGTTAACTAAAAAAAAACTATTAAAAATGATTTTTATTAATTAAAAAAAATCTAATCTAGTAAAAGTTGAAGTACATTTGGAAGTAATTCTAAAGTACATAAATGACTGAATCTAGAACTGAAATAAAATATCAAATATCTAATTTTTATTAAACTTTTAATAGTGCTGGGCAACGATTAATCACATCCAAAATAAAAGTTTATTTTAAGTACTGTGTGTATTTATTATGTATATATAAAGACACAATACACAATATATATTGAAAATATTTACATGTATATATTTTTATATTTGTATAATTTATATTATATACAAATATATTTAATATATAAACATATATGTATTTTTTTAATATATACATGTGTGTGTGTTTATATATACTTTTACATAATAAATATACACAGTGCACGCACATATGTTATGTACACAAAAAACTTTTATTTTGGATGCGATTAATCATGATTAATTGTTGCCCAGCGCTACTTTTAATAAATTGCTGTTAGACTGTGTAATTTTCATTAGGGATGTAATGGTATGAAAATTTCTTACCACGATTATAGTGACCAAAATTATCACTATTATCACGGTATTGTTAAAATGTACTGGAAATGTTCAAAAAGTACTGACACATAAATCACTTTACCAAGTTTTATATTTAAAATCAACAAACAACAAATAAAAGGAGTTTTTGTTTGCATAATCACTAAAACAACAACAGTAGCCTAGTAATGATGTCCGGATTTTAAATGACACCATGACAACAGTTTAACTAATAGCATGTTCACATACCTAATGTAAATTTTCAAATAAAAATAGTTTAATAAAAAGACAAACCTCACATTTCAGCCTTTAAATAAAGAAAAGGATTAAGTCAAAATGATGTATTTTATCTGTTCCATGAATCCATAATCTAGATAACTTATCTGAACTGTTTAAATGTGTAGAATCCACTTAAGCTTATTTTTTATCAGACAAAAACTGCACACAATGTAAATGTAAGTCTCTGTAAATCCACTGTATGACACTAAATGGCGCTTATGGAAAAGCTGAATTACAGCTGTTTCCCGTGAACTCTGTGGATAAAGCAGCATTGCGATTAAGAACACTACTTTAGATATTACATGGAGTGAAGATGAAAACAAAATGCCATCAAATCTTTTCTGAAGACAGTCTGAACCTTCAGAGGTACAATTAATTAATTAATTCATATATTCACTATAATTTCCGATTTATGTTTCTGCCGGTGGGTGCCCAACCCTCAATTGCGAAGTGAAACGCACTGACTGCAAATACATTAGTTACCAATAATACACACAGTCTTTCTATGAGGGTTGCGCTTCACTAAATAAAATGAATAAATACCTGTTTACAATAAGCACTTATTCGCGTGTACACAGGACAAAGTTTGAGGGTGCACACGTAATATCTGAGGGAGCGCAGAGCCATGATCACTATATGCATGGGAGAGGAAGCCCGCTGCAAGCCGAGAGATTCGTGCAGGCACCCTCTTGACATTTACCATTAAAATAACGCCAAAAACTGCTTCAAATGAACTATGAAAATGAGAATAAAGTCGTAAAAGCTGCAATGAATTTCTTATTGCTTTAAGTGAACGGACTATCTCGTGTTTTTCCGTTGGTGCACGATTATTTCCGTGAGGATCAGCGCCTATGCCCTTAGCGCTCTTTTAAAACATTTCAGCTTTTCCGCCGTCTTTTCACACAAAACGAAACCTGATCAGCGTGCTGTGCGCAAATGAGACTGTTATTTAAAACTGTGCTTTATGCTGTACAGTATTTATTTATCATCAGTTGTTCAAAACGTGGTAACTGAATACGGTTTTAATGATAATTAAAGTATGAAATGGTAATTTTATCATGATTTATCGTCAAACTGGTAATCGTTACATCCCTAATTTTCATGATTTAAATTAATTAGACATGCTTTTTGATACATAAATACATTAATGACTGAATCTAAAACTGAAATAAAATAGCATATATCTATTTTTTTTTTTTTTTTTTCAACTTTTAGTAGTGCCGGGCAACAATTAATCGCATCCAAAATAAAATTAATGCGCCTATTTGCATTGGAATTTAAAACCCTTTTCTCTATTTAACCTTAAATACTACACTAATTGTAATATAAGTAATAGAAATATAAAATAATATATATATATTTTAGGTCATTAATGGACCATACTAAATGATCCTTAAAATATTATTGAACTAAATATAGAACATTTATTTAACTGAAAAATAGTGAAACTGTATGGTCACATTATAAGTAAGCAACACCTGAGGGTCAAATACAAGAAAGCCATATTAATCTTACGAAATTTAACCATGGTTTTATTATAGTAAAAGTGTAGTAACCATTTTTTGGCGCATTGATTACCATTTGTATAACCATAGTTTTACTACAAATACCATGGTTAAACTATGGTTAATTTGTGGTTACCATGGTTTAACTATAGTAACCATGTTTTTAGTTTGCTTTATTTGTAGTTAAACCATGATCARTTTTCATAAGAGTTGCCTCTCCATCACTCTCTAGAATAAAATTATACTGTAAATGTCATCAATGTAAAATTCAATGCATAATATGCTGTAATGTTTACCAAAAATTGCTGCAAATACATGTATAGTAAAGCTGTCTCTATCCTACTTAAACACATTCAAATGTACTGTAAGCAGCGTTGGCAATTTGGCATGAGATTTACATGGGCAGAGCGAGAGCGTGAGACAGAGCCTGAAAGCGTGTGTCTCACGCCAAATGCGTGAGAGTTGGCAACCCTATATATTAAGTAAAATCAAAGTATTGCCAAGTAAGCTTTGACCAAGTAAAAATTATTCAAACGTTTACTGGCCAAGCTAAAGATACTTATTTTCATTGTTAAATTTACTTAACTTGGGTAAGTCGATTTTACTTAATTATGTAAGTGAAATTATATATGATTAGGTAATACTTACTTAATTTCTCTTATGAATGTTAAGTTTAACAGTAAGTAGATTTGTACAGAACAGTAGCAGTAAAATGTACTTAAAATGTGTTAGTGCAAATTGTTACGAAGAATTTTTTTAAGTAAATCCTACAAGTTATTTTTATTTCCCTGAATTTGTGACAAACGCTGTAGTTGTACAACTATGTCTCTGTGTAAAACTACAACTGTCACAAAAATGTCAAAGCACAGTTATTTTTAGTTTCTCTTTCTCCTTGATGGCTTCGGTTTGAGATAAAAACATTTTTTCGTTTTACGACAACTGATAAGGATCACTGAATTCACTTACGTAACTCAGGGTTGGACTGTCGTTTTTATAATTAGACCTGTGTGTCACGTTCCACATATAGTTATCAGCCAACTGGTGAGTAACTTTAGATCGAAATTTAATGAAGTCCAGAATCTAGAAGTTTCTCTAAAACGTTAACAGTATTCTTTCGCTGCCTTGCAAACAAATTACTTTTTAGCAGATGCCATAATAAATCAAAGAAAAGTCTGTCTTTGTTGTGCTTGTCCATAAAGCTCGCAGCTGTCTTTTGGTTCTTTTATTGGTTTATTTATTGTTTTTATTGTATATTTTTTAGTGCTTCTATATTTAAATCAAGTGTGTTTCCTGAAATGTATAAAATGCCATCTTTGTGCCTGGCAAAACATTTCCAGTGCATTTATGTATGTTTATAAATGACTCACCAAGCCCAGATCTGGGCTGTTTATAGTTGGTAGTTACTCTAGACTGGGTTTAACATGTAAACAACTCAAAACATTCATTGTTCAAGTGCTTTTGTCTCATGAAATCCACCCAGGAACACCTCCCTCCCCTCCGACGGATCAGGGGATGTACGGATTTTTGTAAGGACATTGAATATCTACTGTTTCCCTCCCCTACCCTGCCATCACCCATGTATCACTCCTTTTTTGTATGCTCATATTTTAGGAGAGAGTCCACTCACTATAGACTCTTCCTTTGCACTCAATCGGTCCCCCATAACCTCTGCCTACAAACTCACTCCCTTGCTGTTCCCCTTTTAAAAAAATCCAATTATAGATGAGTGCTATATGTTTTCCCCAAAGTGCAGTGGAATGATAATCGATATATGCATTATGCTCATGGATATTTATGGATGTGAATATCTGTGAAGAGTGCAGTGTGTGCTGTTTAACTGCTTGACTTATTCTTGTTTCCACTGGCTCTTTCTGACCACAATGCTCTTTTAATTTTTTTTACAGCGGTCCAATTGAGAAAAGTTCCCCCAAAAAAGCCAGAGGGAGAGATCAAACCGTATTCACTAATGGAAAGAGAAGGTAGGTTACTCATGGGCTCTGTGTTGTATATTTAACCATCTGGCACAAAACAGATCCTAGTAGCTGACATTTACACCAACTAGCTGAATACTGACATCATCCAGTCGCTGTAAGAAATAGTTTTAGCTGGAAACAGGCCTCCCATTATTCATTAAATGTCTTGATTTGGTCCATGTGTTACTTCAGAGTTCCTAGGAAAGAGCTATTTCAGTGATCACAGGCATTTTGCAAGGAGCAAGTACTCTCACTCATAGTTTAGACATATTAGGGTTGTAATTAGGGGACTGTGAGTATCAAAATCCATGTCTCAATTCAGGAACAAAAAAAATCTGTTCTTATTCAGAGCTGGTTCAAAATGACATTTCAACGGTTCATGTGGTCTTTTTAGTGATTCAAAAGCATATAGGTGTAGTCTAATTGTCTAGCTCATTTTAGTGAGTTACAAACAAATATAAAAGCATAAATGTAAACTAGTGTAGTCTGACTCCTGAACAACACACAGGACAAACTAGTGTAATCAGATTCCTGAATGAATGACTCCTGTGAGTCAGTTCTTTTAGTGATTCAAAAGCATATAGGACCATTGGTGTAGTTTAACTGACTAACAAATGGTTCTAAAGAATCAGTTGTTTATAGTGAGTTAAAAACATGAACCAAAAAAGCAAAAAAGTAAACTAGTGTAATCTGATTCCTGAACGAATGACTCTTATGAGTCAGTTTTTTTAGTGATTCAAAAACATTCAGGACATATAAGACAAAAGGACCATTGGTGTAGACTAATTGTCTAACAAATGATCCTAAGGAATCGATTATTTTTAGTAAGTTAAAAACACAAATGTAAAAACAAAAAAGTAAACTAGTGTAATC
>JAHKKF010536112.1:13603-29579 GCA_019740295.1 Labeo calbasu
CTGGTGTGGTCTAATTGTCTGAATGTCACAAAACATGATTCTAAGGGAATCAGTTCAATGTAGTGAGTTAAAAACAAACATAAGAGCAAAAAAGTAAACTAGTGTAATCTGATTCCTAAACAAATGACTCAGTGAGTCAGTTTTTTTAAGTGATTCAGAACATATTGGTACAATATGGACAATTGGTATAGTACGATTGTCAAGAAAATGATTCTAAGGACTCAATTCTTTTTAGTGAGTTAAAAAATATAAACGTAAAAACAAAAAAGTAAACTAGTGTAATTTGATTCCTAGACAAATGGCAGTATTTTTTGAGTCAGTATTTTTTGTCATTCAAAAGCAAATAGGACCATTGATGCATACTAATTGTCTAACAAATTATTCTAAGGAATCAATTCTTTTTAGTGAGTTAAAAACATAAACATAGAAGCAAAAAAGTAAGCTAGTGTAATCTGATTCCTAAACAAATGATTCTTATGAGTCAGTTCTTTTAAGTGATTCAAAAACATATAGGACAATTGGTATAGTACGACAATCAAATGATGCTAAGGAATCGATTCTTTATAGTGAGTTAAAAATATGACGTAAAAACAAAAAGGTGTAATTTGATTGTTAGACAAATGGCTCTTATGAGTCAATATTTTCGGTCATTTAAAAGTATATAGGACCACTTGTGCAGACTAATTGTCTAACAAATGATTCTAGGGAATCGATTCTTTTTAGTGAGTTAAAAACATAAACGTAAAAACAAAAATGTAAACCAGTGTAATCAGATTTCTGATTACAGGGACCACTGGTGTAGTCTAATTGTCTAACAAATAATTCTAAGGAATCAGTTGTTTGTAGTGAGTTAAAAACATAAACATAGAAGAAAACTGGTGTAGTTAGAATCCTGAACGAATGACTGTTATGAAGCGGTTCTTTTTAGTGCTTCAAAAGCATATAAAACCACAGGTGTAGTCTGATTGTCTGACAAATAATTCTAAGGAATCAATTCTTTTTAGTGCATTAAAAACATAAACATAAAAGCAAAAAAGTAAACTAGTGTAATCTGATTCCTGAACGAATGACTCTAATGAGTCAGTTCTTTTTAGTGATTCAAAAGCATATAGGACAACTGGTGTAGTCTGATTGTCTTACAAATTATTCTAAGGAATCGATTCTTTTTAGTGAGTTAAAAACACAAATGTAAAAACAAAAAAGTAAACTAATGTAATCAGATTCATGAACGAATGACTCCTATGAGTCAGTTCTTTTTAGTGATTCAAAAGGATATAGGACAACTGGTGTAGTCTGATTGTCTAACAAATGATTCTAAGGAATCAGTTATTTTTGGTGAGTTAAAAACAAACATAAAAGCAAAAAAAGTAAACTAAATGTAGTCAGATTTCTAAATGAATCAGTTATGAATCAGAAACATACAGTTTAGCCTGTGTAGTGTGATAAACATACAACACAGTCAGTATAGTTGGAAACATACAATGTCACCAGTCTAGTCCAATTGAACAAATGACTCCTATGCATGAGCTATGAATCAAAAACATAACAATGCAACCAGTGTAGTCTGATTTCCCAACAAATGACCCTAATCAAACAGTTCTCGTTCATGTATAAATTCCTTAAAACTACTAAAAGATTCATAAATCGAACTGTTAAGAAATTCCACTTTCTCTCTTGTGTAGTGGTGCGGGAGGAGCAGAGGGCTCTCCCCTGGCCGTTCGTTCGCCCCGTGGGTCCCCCCCACTCTCCCCCTCTGCTTCCGTCATCTCCGCAGTCCCGTTCGCTGAGTGTGGGATCCTCCCCCAGCCGGGCCCCGCTCCGCCCCGCCGCGGCCCCCGGGCTCCAGCAGGGTCAGACCGCCTCCTCCCAGCTCAACGACAGCTGCAGGGCAAAACGCACCAGGTACATCTCAACCACACCTCACAGACCAGTTACGACATACTCGAGTCTAAATCCAGCACTTTGCTTGCAAATATTTACATTGCATCCTCTTCGCTTTTTCCATCTGGGGCTTATTTTGGCGGCCGAGAGCATTTGCTCTGTGGGAATGAAAGCGAAGAGACACTAAGGTCGTTCATGTTCACTCTGAGCCACTTCCTGTGTTAGATGAGTGCATGGTCGACTTGGCGGCAGGAATGTGGATTCAGCTCATTAGTGCATCATTAGTGTATCACTGTGTACCGCGTAAAGGTCAGATGCGCGGTCTGTTTATTCTTCTAACACATAAGCGGCCTTGACCACTTTCTTTTGGAGAATCGCTAAACACTTCTCCTCCTCTCCTCTCTCTTTCTTCTTCTCCTCCTTTCATCTCTGATTATGACATGCACGTTTTATGCATTGACTTCCCCTATTATGACACGCTCATTTTGTTGTCAAACCTTTTACTTTATTTAATGCGTTTCAACTTTTGTTTCCTTTTAACCACCCTTTTTCTCATTCTCTTATGCCAGCTCTCTAAATAGATCTAGGCTCAGCTTTCATTGACCCTCAGTCTTTAACGTTATTGTCTTAAACTTCTTAGCTAGTTCTAATTAAAGGAGTAGTGCACCCAAAAATAAAAATTTGCTGAAAATTTACTTTAAATTTCTTCATTAGAACAGATTTGGAGTAATGTAGCATTACATCACTTGCTCACCAATGGATCCTCTGCAGTGAATGGGTGCCGTCAGAATGAGAGTACAAACAGCTGACAAAAACATGTACAAGTAATCCACACAACTCCAGGCAAACAATTAACATCTGGTGAGGTGACATTTTTAACTTCAAGACATTTTTAACTTTAGACTGTTGCATTTGGCTAAAATATGAGCCCTCTTTATATGGTATTTAATCATATTCATGTTTTTATTAGCTGTTTGGACTCTCATTTTGATGGCACCCATTCACCGCAGATGATTCATTGGTTAGCAAGTTATGTAATGCTAAATTTCTTCAAATCTGTTCCCATGAAGTAACAAATTCATCTATATCTTGGATGGCCTGAGGGTGAGTTAGTTCTCAGCAAATTTTCATTTTTGGGTGAACTATATCTTTAAACAGATAGTTCATTCAAACATGAAAACTGATGTCATTCTGTACTCAAACTTGTTACTTTTTTGTGGAACTCAAAGGGAGAATTTTAATCTTGAAACTTGAGAACAGTGTGAAGATTCTGTAGAATTCTATTTGTATTCCACAGATCAAATAAAAACAGCTTGACGATTAAGTCATGACAGAATTTTTCATCGTTTGACTGAACTAAAACTTTATAACTTTGCTTTCTGCCTTGTGAGTGTATGAACGATACGATTGCCTGTAAAATGATTTGATAATACACATTTGTAATTAAATCGGAATCTCTTTTGGTCTTTTCCGTACCCTTTCCAGTAAGGAGTGTTTTAGATAATAGAATAGAGTTTTTACAAATCAATTTACTATAGTGTTAACCCTCAACTGTCAAACATCCTCTGTCCTGAGCAGCAAGTAATAAAAGTTGCCATTGAAAAAGTAATACCTGGTATTGTTTAATCACTTGTCAGTGAATTCATTTGTCATATAACAGATTACTGTAACAGGATATGAGATGTTATGTATTAGATTCTAGATTTAATGTTTCTGTTTTTTTTGTTTGTTTTTTTTTTTTAAGTTTTCAAGGGTTTCAGTTTTGTTTAAATGGATGGTTCACCCCAAAATGAAAATTCTGTCATTAATTACTCACACTCATGTCGTTCCAAACCCATAAGATTTTCATTCATCTTTAGAACCCAAATTAAGATATTTTTGACAAAATCCGAGAGCTTTTTGACTGTGCATAGACAGCAACACAACAAACACGTTCAAGGCCCAGAAAGGTAGTAAAGACATCGTTAAAATAGTCCATGTGACATCAGTGGATCAACTATAGTTTTATCAAGCTTTGAGCAATGTATACAGTACAAGTAACGCAAATTACGTGATCAGATCTTTTTAATACTTTTTTAAAAGTAACTAGTAAAGTAACGCATTACTTTTTAATTTCTAAGAAAATATCCAGTTTTCCCATTTATTGACTGACAAATCTCCTGTCCCCATGTTGAGAGAATTTGGAAATACAAAGGCGTTTTGTGCGCTGCGTAAACATGATGTTACTGTTCTATACTAAGGGTCAGTTTTACTAAACAGGGCAAATTGGCGTGATAGCGCAATTCCAAAACAGCACCGATGGGCGTGCAAATTTCTGCAGGTGATTTACTAACAAAGCGCAAATTAAAGAACACAGACGCAACATCTCATTTACATATCAACAAACGTAATATATATCAAATGCAGCGTAAATTAGTGTAGTCACAAATAAAGAATAAAGAAATAAAAAAGCCACGAAAGAACCGGAGGCTAAAACATGAAGGTTTGCAAGAAGTTTTGATAGGCTGGGTATTGCGTGACTCCTAGTTGAGGGTTCCAAGGCGTCTTTTATTTCCTGAAGCAAATTAAAAATAACATGACTTGGCAAACGATATATTCAGATAATGTGTTCTTCTGGCATTTCAAAAAATATATATATTTTCCTTCTACAATGAGCTCTCTGTTCTCTGTGGTGCCTCCTCCTAGCAACAATAATTACAGCCATTTCAAGCGCAAAATATGCAAAATATGCAATGCTTTTTTGGATGTTAAATAATGGCGCAAATGCCAGTAATTTGACAAGCGCAAACGTTACATGATTCATTTGAATACTCTCCTCCCATAAATTTTGCGTCTGAAAGGGAGACTCATACTCATATCCCGCAGAAGAGAGGGGCGTTGTGAGCAGAGCTCATTTGCATTTAAAGAAACAATCCAACAGAATAGGTTGATTTCTGCAAAACTGGTTGTGACAGGGTAAAGAGGTGTTGTTTTACACTACCGTTGAGAAAATTTAGCCAAAGCATGTTATAGACTTTTCATTAAGACCCTAAAGAATCATATCAACTTGTGGAAAATGGGCATCCAATGACCCCTTTAAATAACACAAATGTATTTAATGCCATTTTACTAACCAGTGTCTTTGCTGCTGACCTTTGATGATCCAGTTCAACCATACTAACAAGCAAAAGTGACTTTAGATAAACTAACATTTGTGCTTCATTGTTTTTTTTTTTATTGCTGAAGAGTGAGAACCTTCTTCTTCTGTGTTCTACTGTACCGACGTGAATTTGCTTTTCCTTCAGCCTGCGGCTTTTGGTGTTAAAGGGCTTTTACATTTGCTAAAAATAGAACTTTTTATGTTAAAAGCAAGCAAGCAAGCCCTGTCCACATTTAAAAAGTAACGTAACGTAATGTTTTCTATTAAAAAAGTAACTAAGTAACGTAATTAGTTACTTTTTTAGGGAGTAACGCAATATTGTAATATGTTACCTTTATAAGTAACTTTCCCCAACACTGGCTACGAGAATACTTTTTGTGCGCAAAGGAAACAAAAATAACGCATTTATTCAGTTTCTTCTCCTCCGTCCGACACGTGTTTGCATGTGTGTGCATTTCTCTACTTGTAAACAAGGCACAGCACATCTGGTGTTTATGTCAGAACGCCGGCTCCTGTGTCAGTGAATGCGTCAAAGATTGACACGTAAAAGAAGAAACTGTTAAATAAAGTTATTTTTGTTTTCTTTGCTACAAAAAGTATTCTTGTCGCTTCATAAAATTACGGTTGAACCACTGTCCCATGGACTATTTTATCGATGTCCTTACTGCCTTTCTGGGCCTTGAACGTGTCAGTTGCGTTGCTGTCTATTAAGGGTCAGAAAACTCTTGGATTTTTATCAGAAATATCTTAATTTGTGTTATGAAGATGAACGAATGACAAGAGGGTGAGTAATTAATGACAGAATTTTTATTTTTGAGTGAACTGTCCCTTTAAGTCCAGATTTTTGTCTTGGCCTCAGGGCTTTTAACAAAAATACAAGTTTGTTTGGATTTCAATTCTAAAACATTAGATATCATGTTAAAAACAAAGACGTCTCTGCATACTTTCTGGTAGTCAGACATTATCCTGTGGTTAACAAGATGACCTAAACTCTCGTAGAAACCCGTCTGAACTACAGTACATGCGTCCAACTGAAATGCCAGTTCTATCAGTTAAAAGGTTAAAGTACAAAATGGCTTCTGAGAAACGCTTGGGGATCAAGTTGCCACTTCCTTTGATATTTTAAGAAGTAAAATATCAGCCATTGCATTTGACCTCCAACTCTGATGTCTGAAAGAAAACCAGACATTACTTTGCAACCGTATTAGTTTTTAATCTGCCTTGAGATTAAAAATCTGCCGTCACGTTGCACAATCATTGCCTGTGTCCTCTTTCACTGGAATCTGTTTTGAATTTGCGTTTGAGGTTATGTTTAATTACGTTTTTGTTTGTTCCTTTTTTCTGTCACGTTTATTTTTTGTTATTATTGTTCATTTTCTTTGTTTTTTCATTTATTTCACTCCCCTCCCTTCCCGTCTCCACGGCCCTCCGTCCCGTCCCTCTATCGCTGTTGTTTGTCCATTTCCTCATATCCTGTAGCCATCAGGGTCTGGTTGCCAGGAGCAACCTCTACAGTCGTCATATCAACAGCCGAGACCTCGGGCAATTATTGGCGGAAGAGCAGAACCCCTTGAAGCTTCCAGGTAATGCACCGTTTGAACCGCAGTCAACCATTTACCAATGGCGGGACTTGAAGCGTTACGATGGTGCGCAGGAAACCGCATTAGTAAACCATTAGTAGCTGTCGTGTGTGCTTCCTCAGGGCTGAAAGCAGAGCTTTGTGAGAGAGTGTGTGACACAGGGGCAAACGCAGATGCAGTGGAACACAAACACACTTCAGAAAGGTCGGGCTTTTCTCACATAACCTTTGTGAGAGTCAGTTTCTCCTGGTGCTGCTTGTTGTATTGTTTACATGTGAACTGGAAACGAATGCTTAAGAAAACACTAGGGATTGAGAGCGAGGTAATGACTAGGCCTCCACAGAATTGACGCCTACAGAATTCCACAGAAAGCACCGCCGATTTCTGCTGAATTTGTCTGTTAATCAGATTTGCTCTCCAAGTATCACTTTTATTGCAGCTCATACTGAGGGTTAGGGTTTGAGCAAAACATTAACCCAGAGAATGCAAATTTGCTCCATTAGTTCGCCCCATGCTAGCATGCTTGTTAACACTTTTTTTTTTTTTGGAGGACAAAAATCCTGAAGGTCTCTGACCAAGCTTTGTGAAAAAGTTTATTTAATTGAATTTGAAGATCAGGGTAAATTTAACTTATTTTGTCTTCTGGGAAACATGTAATTATCTTCTGTAGTCTCTAAAGGGAAGTGCTAAACGGAAAAAATATATGTATTTAGGCAAATTAAGAAAAATGTATGCATCTCTATTCTGTCCAAAAGTTTTAACCCCCCGGCTCTTAATGAATCATTTTTCTTTCTGGAGCATCAGTGAGCATTTCAGTCTTCTGTAATAGTTGCATATGAGTCCCACCGTTGTCCTCGGTGTAAAAAGATGGATCTCAAAATCATACAGTTATTGTTGGAAAGGGTTCAAATACACAAAAATGCAAAGAACTTGTTGGACCTGAGGGATTTTTCTCAAGAACAGCAGGCAGTTTAACTGTTCAGGACAAACAAGGGACTCATGAACAACGATCACTAAACAAAAAAACACAGCTGTGAATCATTCAAGTAACACACTTAACACACTTAAGTACGCTTTTACAAATGCACAAATTAAATAAATTTAATTTGTAATAAAGACAAATTAAATTTTTTACTTTTAAATTTTTTTTTTTTAAATGTACTTTAAAAGTAAAAAAAGTACATCATTATTTATTTAATAATCTTTTTTTAATTAGATTTGTCTACTTGATGTGTTGACTAACTTACTAAAGCATGTTGACTATTTTATAATTTTATCTTTTTTTTATAATTTTATATTTAGTTTGTTATGAGATATTAGGTTAATATATTTTAATTATACTAAATTGCGACATCATTACAAATATGTAATTAGTAACAAATTTATCTACATAGAAGTTTCTGTAGAAATGACATTAATGTATATTTTAATCTACCATAAGTGCTTGTCTGTACATTTAGCATTATACTAACCATATTTCAGAAAACAATTAGAAGTAACATATAAAGATTTACAAATTAAGTGGATCAAAAATGCACTCAAAGTTCTGATAATTGCATTTAATATAATTTACCAAATGTAAACTGTAATGCATTTTCATATAATTGCACTTAATATGCAATTAAGTGTTGAAAAACACTACATTCAGCTTGCACTTAAGTATATTCCTTTAAAGTTTATTATTTTCATTTTTAAAATGATAGTTCACCCCCCCCCATGATATACTCTCACTCAAGCCATCCTATGTGTATATGACTTTCATCTTTCAGACGAATACAGTTATAGTTATATTAAAAAATGTCCTGGCTCTTCATTATAATGGCAGTGAATGGGTGTTGAGAAGTCCAATAAAGTGCATCCATCCATCATAAAAAGTGCTCCACACAGCTCCAGGGGGTTAATAAAGGCCTTCTGAAGTGAATCGATGTGTTTGTGTACAAAAAACATCTAAATTTAAAACTTTATTAACCGTAATCTCTAGCTTCTGCTAACTGTTGTACGCGCTTTCACAAGAGAGTGCCAAGAGGAGGAGACTGGAGCGTTTATTTTCTTTGCTGTAAACAAAACTTGGTTCTCGTGAGACTAGCATATTCTCACCGGAGCTTATGTTACGCATACGTACTACGTTATCCGCTGGAACGGATCTCTGCGAAAGCTAGAGATTATGGTTTTAAATATGGATATTTTTCTTCCACAAACACATTGATTCACTTCAGAAAGCCTTTATTAATGCCCCGGAGCTGTGTGGAGTACTTTTCATGATGGATGAATGCACTTTTTTGGGCTTCAAAATCTCAACAGCCATTCACTGCCATTCTAAAACATTTTGAGAGTCCAGTACTCTCAGATCAGTTTATTTTCCTTTACAGTCGGTGCAGAAAATATCACAAAAGTGTGTGTGTTCTGTGCAGGCCTAGTTATTACTCAGTCACAGGAAATACAGTATGTGCATGTTCCTACATTTATCATTTTCTTTCTTTTTGTTCTGATACAAGTTTGATTTCACTTGCTCCTTCACTTCTCAGCCTTGGCCTTGTACTTAATTCACCCAAAACCTTCATCTCTGCTACTTAATGTTCTGCTCCTTCCTTTCTATCTTTCATTCATTGCTTTTCATCATCTTTTCCAGACCGCATCCTCAAGGCCAGGTTGTATCTCTTCCGACACTTGCCGCCCCCAAGAAAGATCATCTACAGGAGCAGGCCTCCATAACAGCCCTGGAACGCAAAGAAGAGCTGCAAGCCAAAGTGTCACAAAACAGAACAGAGGACTGGAGGAAAGGTGGAGCGGCTGGGATCGATAGGGGCGTAGGGAGAGGCGGATGGTCCTGGACGGTTGGGGAAAGCCGCTGTACGGCCCAGTGGGTCAGACAGAAACAAGAGTACCGCAGCACACGGCCGTGGTGATGGACGATGTTAAAGAAACAGTTCATCCAAAAATAAAAATTACCCCATGATTTACTCACCCTCAAGCCATCCTAGGTGTATATGACTTTCTTCTTTCAGATGAATACAATCTGAGTTATATTAAAAATTGTTCTGACTCTTTCAAGCGTTATAATGGCAGCGAATGGGTGCTGAGACTTTGAAGCCCAATAAAGTGCATCCATCCATCATAGAAAGTGCTCATAGAAAGGCTAATAAAGGCCTTCTGAAGTGAACTGATGCATTTGTGTAAGAAAAATATTCATATTTATCTTTATAAATCATAATATCTAGCTTCCGTTAACTGTCATACACGTGCTCGCAAGAGAGTGGTGTTTCAATGCTAGAGATTATGGTTCATAAAGTTATAAATATGGATATTTTTCATACAAAAACGCATCGATTTGCTTCAGAAGGCCTTTATTGATCCCCTGGAGCCGTGTGGAGCACGTTCATGATGGATGGATGCACTTTATTGAGCTTCAAGATCTCAACACCCATTCACTGCCATAATAAAGCTTGGAAGAACCAGGACATTTTTTAATATAACTCTGATTGCATTTGTCTGAAAGAAGAAAGTCATATATGCCTAGGATGGCTTGAGGGTGAGTAAATAATGGGCTAATTTTCATTTTTGAGTGAACTATCCCTTTAAGAAAAGAAATAGACTAATGGACATTGCAAAGAAGTGAGAATACTAAAGGGAGAAAATTGATTTTTAGGAATTTTTATTAAACCACAAAAGTGAAAAAAAAAAACCTTTAATGAAAATAACATCAGCAGCTATTTGTAACTTTTTTTATCAGTCCTATTTATTTTCAGCTATTTATTTTATGGCTTTTGCTTTTATAATCTGATCTTTTATAATGTTTCTCAAAAACAGGTCTATGCAAAACAGACTTTTTTGTGGAAATTAAATTAAACAGTTGAACATCTGTTCTGTTCATTCATTTATATTGCTGCTCTCGAACAACATAAATACTTTGACAGTCAAACTGATGCTCATTCTTCTACACTGATCACATCATTACATCATTCCCTTAAGGAAATCATTGACATTATACTCCAACAAACAGATTAAACCCTTGGAAAACATTTGACCAAGGACATTAGAGCATGCAGTACTTAGTAGCTTGTCTACAGTAATAATACATGTACCGTCAAGTGTGACATTCACAATAGACATCATGAAGAGCCACTAAAACACATACAGCACATCACATGCCTTCATTCTCAAGCTGAATTTTTTCTGTATGTGCTTTCATCCGGAATACACATTTCAAAAATGTTTCCTCAGATGTTCAAGTTGACATTTTGAACTGCTCTTTTTAAGATGTTCTTTAGCTGTTTTGTGCACAATAATAAGTATAGAACTTTTCAGAAATACATGTGCTAGGGGTGTAACGGTTCACATACTCATACTGAAAATTTTCGGTACAGGTCTTTCGGTTCGGTACACATGTACAGCATTTTTTTTGCTCCAGGAAATTCAAACAATAAACGCCTCTTCTAGGACGGTTCAGAAACAGGCTGGTATCAACACAAGCATTGACTACACTGGCTATCAGATCCGGTGCAGGGTTGCCAGGGTTTCACAATAAAACCCGCCCAATTGCATTTCGAGGGGTGTTTCAGGGGATAAAATACACGTTTTTTTGTTGGGGTTTCCCTGGTAAATTCATATTTTAGGGGCTAAATATGACGTTACTGGGGTCGCTTAAACCTGCGGACATAAAAAACAACCCGCGGCAACAGTGTTAAAAGTAGCCCAATTTCGCTGAAAAACCACGGACTTGGCAACACTGCTCCGGTGGCATGTCAGAGCCATAACGCTAATCTAGAGAAGAGTATTTCTCTAAATATTACACTAAATACTCATATTTTACTTAGTCTTAATTATTTAATGTTTATATTAATCTGTTATAAAACATGTTATGATAGCCACTGTGTAATTTAATATTTTAAAATTTTAATTATAACAATGTATTTAAAGAAAGCAACTTGTTCAGTAAACCACTGTTTATTTAAAAAAAAAAAAAAAAAGTTTAGGTTTTCCCCCTTCTGTACCGAAATAATACCATACCATCCATGATGTTAAAGCTCAATTGCTACTCAAATCTAGCCCAAAACTAGTCCAATCGCGTTTCGAGGGGGGTCCACCGTTAAAAATTGCATTCTGTCAGGGTTCCCCATGTAAATTCCTATTTCAGGGGCTAAATATGATGTTATTAGGGTCGCTTCAGCCGCGGACATCAAAAACAACCCACAGTTTTAAAGTAGCCCAATCCCGCGGAAAAACCGCGAACTTGGCAACACTGCTCCGGTGGCCACGTCAGAGCCGTAATGCGCCGCATACTTGTGCAAAATGGCGTCCTTTCGAATGGCAGCGCGGAGCGCGAGTGAACGCGATCATTCCTTCCTCTTTACCACTAGTTTTAACGTGAAATAACATAAATGAACAAATCATGCCTCATGTAATCGCTCAATCGCTGTTTCAACTGCGGAAAGATGTCAACAAAACAGCGTGGAAATAAAACGTCACGTAGCATTTCATTTACCTCAGGCAAGTCATCAGAGTCCAGAGCTCGTTAGTTCGTTAATGAAGTCTAGAGAACAGTATTTCGCTAAATAGTACACTAAATACTCATTATATTTTACTTTACCTGTTAGTCTAAATTATTTAATGTATGTTTAAACTAATCTGTTATAAAACATGTTATCACAGCCACTGTGTAACTGAATATATTTTACAAATAGAAATGTTATAATTTATAAGCTAATTTAAACACTGCATTACGTGCAATTTACATGTTTGATTATTATATTAAAAAATAAATAGTAATTAGGTTTAATTTTACATTTTTTTTATATAACTGAATGTATTTAAAGAAAGAACAACAACTTGTTCAGTAAACCTCTGTTTATATAAAAAAAAAAAGTTTAGTTTTTCCCCCTTCTGTACTGAAGTCATACTGAACCAAGGTAAGTACCATTTCCGTTAAGCCCCTAACATGTGCTTACTGTGCTGGTGTCAAGCAGGTTCTGCGTTTTAAACCAGCCAACTTGTGACATTTCCTAGCAACACGCTCTACAGAGTGTCATTGAAGTGTGAGAGACATTAACTGAATTCTACAGTTACCTAAAAAGAACCAAAACCCTTTTTATTAACATTAGTTCATATTATTTAAATTAAAAAAAAAAAAAAAAAAAAAAGAGTCAAACTCAGTGACAGACCTTTGATTTCAGTGTCTATAGTTATATTTTCTTCTTGCACAGCTTTAACATGCATCATAAAGTCACAATATATGCTAATTCACAGGATTTGAAAATATCTCAAAACTGGCCGTATGTCAAGTCTGTGAGGAAGTTTTCAGCTTTTATTTATAGTACTTGTGTTCATATTGCTTATTTATAAAACAGTCTGTTTTATTTTTGTCTTGGTGAGTGCTTTTGTTTGAATATCTATTTAGCTATATTATGGAATTATTTACGGTAAAGTAAATTCTAGGATTCTAGTCATAATTATTCCTTTGTAACCACACATACGGTTGGAGTCAAAGACTGGTTTGACCCTGATGAGTGCTCCAGCCTTTCACTGAACAGCCCATTCTTGTCAGACGTGTTTTTCCCTTTGTTGCATGTCAACATGCCATTTAGTCCAGTGATATCCATCTAGAATATCGTTTCAATCTAGCAACTGGGAAAAGCCCCATATCAAGCTTGTAAAACATTAGCACTTCTTTCCCCATTGCGTGACCCTTTAGACGCTATGCATTCAAGTTTGAGATGATTGCATCATCCCCTTTTTATTTCACTAAATTGTTCTTCAGTAGTTAAGATGATTTTTTTCAACATCACAGAGACTCGTTTGCTGTCTCCAATGTCCAGGCGTATTGTCCGTTCAGTTTTTAGGATGACTCCACTTTCGGACATTTCACCCATTTTTTGTTCTAATAGGAATCCCTCAGTAGTGTGAGGTAAATGTCTGACTGGAGGAAACGGGGGTAACAGTCCATTTCCAAAAGGCAGTAGATGCGCCTTTGGGCGTGTGAGAGGGAAGTGTGAGACGGGGCTTTGAGGAGCTGTACGGTCAGTTCTCGTGTCTTACTGTCCAGGTTCACCTAAAAGTGGTGGAAAGAAATTCATAGTTTACAAATGCTCACACAAAAATGATATGCTGAAAGATATCCAAAATGATCTTTTGGATCTTTTTATCAAGCTCCCGAAAAGGCAAAAAAAAAAAAAAAAAACTAAATCTGGTAGTATCATGCTCCAAAAATGACCAATAAATTAACTTTTTTGGTAATTCTATTATTTATTTATTTTTAGTTTTTTTTTTATTATTATTTAAAACAAGTTATATTTTTCTTTAGGTCTTCTAAAGTCATATAACAGATTTGTGTGAGGAAAGGACTGAAATTTTACTAAAATTAAAAATGAAAACAAAATTAAATTATTTTTATTATACAAAAACTGATGCATTTAAAACAAAACAAAAAAAAAGATCTGAGAGTATCAAGCTCCAAAAGTGACACATTTTTTTTTTTTGGTAAATTTTATTATTTATTTTTTAATTACACAAAAAGATTAATTTCCTGAAGTCTTCTAAAGTCATATGACTGATTTGTTTAAGGAAAGGACCGAAATTTAGAATTTTTTTCAATATATATATATATATATATATATATATTTTTTTTTTTTGTATTAAAAAAAGGATCTGGGAGTATCAAACTCAAAAAATGACTTTTTTTTTTTAAATGTATTTTTTTTACAAAAATGAAATGAATAAATAAATAAATATATACATACATATACACACACACATATACACATATATACACATATACATATACATACATATATATATACACATTAAATAATTTTTCATTATTTATTATACTTTTTTATTCATAATTATTCATTTTTTATTATACAAAACGTGCTACTTTTTTAAATCTGGGAGATCTCAAATAAATGACAAAGTTTTTTTTTACTTTTGTTGTAACTCTATTATTTATTTATTTATTTATTAATTACACAAAAATATTCTATATTTGTCTTCTTAAGTCATATGACATTTGAGGAAAGGACATAACTTTTGCAAAAATGAAAAAAAAAAAAATTAAATTATTATTTTCATTATATTTTTATTATACAAAAAGTGCTACATTTTATTATGCAATTGCTACAAAAAAAAAGATCTGTGAGTAACTTTTTTGTAATTCTGTTATTTATTTATTTATTTATTTATTTAATTATTTGACTGATTAATTATACATTTTCTATATTTCTTTAGGTCTCCTGAAGCCACATTATAGATTTGTGTGAGGAAAGGACAAAAATGTACTTTGTTTTTTTTAAAATGTAAAACTTTTTTTTTGCTTGATTAATTATTTTATATTATTATAGATCATACAATAATGTGCTATATTTCTTTAAGTCTTTGTGAATAATATGATAGGTTTGTGAGGAAAAGATCAAAATTTAAAGCCCAAGTTTGAAATGTCTGTGGCCTTACTGAGATTTGCAACTGTCAGATGAGCTATTACTATGGCACTTTTATACGTTCAGCAGTCCCAGTCCCCAATTATTTTCAGTGCATGAGAAACAGTAGTTAAGACATTTTGGAGGCATTATTTGTAATGCAGTAAACAGACAAACAAAGCCAAATTTGGCTAAATTACCTCTCTGGGAGCACCCGGCTGGATGTAGGTCTCAGCAATCATTTTTGCCCGCCTCTGCAGGCTGAATTTGTTGGATGACTGTCTATACTGCTCACAGGCCGTGTAGAACTGCAGGTTCTCCTCACTGAACTCGGATCGCAGGAACGCTTCAAACACTGTGACGCCCACTGAAGGACAGGTGAGAAGAGAAAGAACCGTAATGAACTTTAGGGGGAAAAAACAGCTATTTCTGTTTACAAACGAGGAGGTAGAGGCTCAGATGACACGTTCACATGCATGTTCTGCCATACACCCACACATGTCATATAGCACGCCACAAAAATCAGGAAAGGAAAAACATGGACATGGAAATCATGAGGGTTTATCTCAAACCACATACCTTCCTTCCCTCTGATTTTCTCGAAACCCTTAAACTATGGGTTGCGACACTCTGAAGTGAGAAAATAGAAGTAGGACGGGGCAGGGCTCTGGAGTTACAACATACTGCGGTTCCTACATTTCAACCAGTCCACACACCAAAACACACCCGCCACACAGCTCACAAAAAGACTCTACGTGAAATTAAATGCTGTATAACCCACATGGAAAAACAAAAATAAATAAATAAATAAATAAAAAGAAAGAACAAGCAAATAAATACAGAAAACAATAAATATTGAAAAAAAACTATAAAATAAAATCAGGATTACATTTTATTACAAATTAATTATATTTGTTTTATCAAATCATTTATTCTTTTATTTATTTTCCTATACATATATATAGGGT